>VDFB02275075.1:0-10375 GCA_007258455.2 Sequoia sempervirens
GAGCTCAATCTAGAGATTGCGGTCCATCATCTAGTAGTGTATCCTAAAGCAAATACTATCAAATAGAAATTGAGAAAGATGCATCCCCAAATAGCCTTGCTAGTCAAAATGGAATTTAAAAAGCTACTTGATGCAGGATTCATAAGACCAATTGACTATCTCAAATGGGTATCAAATCTAGTTCCTATCTTAAAGCTCACTGAGCCCATCTGAATCTGCATAGTTTTTAGAGACCTACAAAAAGCATGTCTGAAGGATGATTTCCCATTGCCTAACATTGAAATGATTGTAGACATGACAACATGACATGAAATGCTTTCTCTGATGGACAGCTTCTCTAGGTACAACCAAATAATGATTTCCAAAGAAGAGCAACAGAAAATGGCCTTCACTTGTCCATAGGGGACTTACTCCTGGAATATTATGCCATTCAGCCTAAAGAATGTTGGGGCCACCTATCAAAGGGACATGAAATTAATATTTCATGAGACGATCCACAAACCTATTGAAGTTTACATTGATGACATACTAGCAAAATCCAGAAAGAGGAGAGATCACATAACAACCTTAAGTGCTGTTTTCAAGAAGCTACAGGAATACAAGGTTCATTTAAATCTAAAGAAGTGCATCTTCGACATACAATCAGGAAAGTTGTTGGGATACATAGTGTCAATGAGGGGTATTGAAATAGATCCCACCAAGGTAAAAGCAATCCTCATAATGGAGGCACCCAAAACATTAAAATAGTTGAGAGGCCTCCAAGGTAGACTTTAGTCCATCTGCAGATTCATAGCACAACTAGTAGACAACAAATCCCTTATTCTCACCTACTCCACAAGGGGGTAGCGTACAAGTGGGATGACAAGTGTGAAGAAGCCTTCAAAAAAATCAAAGAATATCTACTCACATCTTCAGTCCTCATGCCACCAATCCTAAGAAAGCCACCAATCCTCTATGTATCAACAACAACAATAGCCCTTAGAGCTCTCCTAGCCCAACATGATGAGAATCAGATAGAGAGGGCCATCTATTACATTATTTGCACAATGGTTGGTCATGAGTTAAACTACTCATTCATAAAAAAATCCTATCTAGCAGTAGTATTTTCTTCACAAAAATTCAGACACTACATGTTGACACACAAAATCAAAATCATCACCAAGATGAACCCCCTCAAGTACCTACTATCAAAGGAAATGCTCATAGAAAGGATGGCTAAATGGGTCATGATTCTATTTGAATATGGCATGGACTATGTAGAACAAAAAGAAATCAAAGGCCAAATGATTGTACATCAGCTTGAAGAAGCACCCATGTATTCAGAGAATCCACTCATATCGAAGTTTCTGGATGAATCCATCTTGAATCTCAGCATGGCTAACCACTGGAAACTCTACTTTGATGGCTCCTATGCACAACATGGATGAGGAGTTTGGGTCATTTTGATCACCCCATAGGGTGACTGTATACTTAGATCCTACAATTTGGCATTCCCTACACTAACAACATTGTAGAATATGAGGCTTTAATCATAAGTCTCAGAATAGAAGTGCAATGGCACATCATGGCCCTTAGAGTATATGGAGACTCTCAACTAATAATAAACCAAGTGAATGATGATTATCATATTTGAGCAGATACCAAGAGTGAACAACAAAGCAGCAGATGCAATGGCAATAATTGGATCCCTACTGGATATCCCTCTCAATGTCCCAAAAAAAGAGTTCTTGGTAGAGCAGCTTCTCGTGCTCGCATTCACAGTACCAGAGTCAAAATTCATGTGTGAAATCATTGGTCCTATTGATCCTCGGGACCATGAAATTTACATGTACCTTACAATGGGAGTCCTCCCAGCTGACATAATGTCAAACCTCAAGAAATCCTTTGTCAAAAAATAATCTAGGTTTGTCATCCTAGGAAATACCTTCTACCATAGAAGCATAGAGGGAACCCTATTATGCTACCTAAATGTTGAAGAAGCCTTGACTGCTTTAACTGAGGTACATAACGGGATTTGTGGTTTGCACTCGAGTAGAATGACCTTGGCTAAGAAATTGTTGAGGATGAGGTATTATTGGCCTACTATGGAAAGGAAAGCACATGAGTATGTCAGAAGGTGTTTACAATGTTAGTAGCATGGGGACCTCATCCATGCTCCAACTCAAGAGCTCCATTCAATTGTCACACCATGGCCCTTTTTGCAGTGGGGGCTTGATCTCATTGGGAAAATCACTCCAACCTCATCCAGTGGCCATAAGTTTATCATTCCGCCATTGAATATTTCACCAAATGGGTGGAAGCCATACCAATGACCTACATAACTAGAAAGAATATATCAAAGTTTATCCTGAACTACTTAATATGTCGATACGATGTTCCATAAACTATTATCTCAAATAGTCAGACACCATTCAAAAATGAGGAAGTTCATGACCTTTGTGACAAATTCAAAATCCAACATCACTTTTCCACACCATATTATCCCCAAGGAAATGTCCAAGTAGAAGCTACCAATAAGACCATTCTAAAGATCCTCAAGAAAATAGTCAATGACACAAGTCATGACTGGTATCTACAGCTAAATCCCACCCTCTGGGCCTATCGAACCAGCATCTGCACACCAATAGGTGCCACCCCCTTTTCCTTTGTCTATGGATCAAAATCCATATTTTCCATTGATATTGAGCTCCCATCACTAAGAATATCACTTCAAAATATCATCATGGATGAGGAATACTGAGTATCAAGACTAAATGAGCTAGAGCTACTGGATGAGCGACATATGGGGGCATTAGATCATTTGCAAGTCTATCAAAATCAACTCAAGAGGAGCTATAACAAGAAGATGAAGAGAAGAACATTCCAAATTGGAGAATTGGTACTGAAGGAGAATAAGAAGAATGTCCCAAATCCAAACAACAAAGGAAAATTTGAACCAAACTAGTTGGGCCCATTTTTAATCATAGCGAGCTATAAGTCAGGGGCATATCAGTTATCAACACCTGAAGGGGAACCTCCGCAAGAACCCATGAATAGCTCTCATCTCAAAAAGTTTTATGCCTAAATCTTCCAAAGTATTAAACCAAAAAATCAGAAAACGTCTTGAAAAAATGGTTACCCTAATGAAAACCTCGTAAACATGCATCTTAGTGACAACAAAAAAATAAAAAGGAAAAAGATTGAAAAAAGATTAAAATAGTAAAAATCATCCTCTAGCGAAAACCACTTCGGTAGCACTTTGGGAAAGTACCTTGGTGAAAACCTAGCAAATAGGCACCTTGTGTAAATAAGCACTTTCCATCCACCAGGATCTTCATGACTCATTAAATCATCCATCCATTTCTGGCTTCCATCATCCATCACATCACGCATCGTAGTTTGGTCGGTCCCCATGTTTGTGTCATGATCCCTCTAGTACTACTCAACCATAATGAAAGTTGGAACGTCTCCTTCCTTTATCGAGTAGTCTATTACTTGCATCATGTTGGGGAATGTTCTCATCAGATTGAATTCATGTAAAGTTCTTTTTAGGCCTAAATCAAAAATCCAAAAACCATCAAAAATCATATCAAAATCCAAAAGCGGTCAAAAGTCGGTTGAAAATTAAAAACAAAGTCTTCTTGTCAAACTATGGGTCTCTGAGCCTTGAATGGCAGGAAGGTTGATCTTTGATCATCCCCAAGACAGGTCAATCCTTTACAAGTCCTTCAAAATGGCCAGCAATCCATTTGTTCATACGATCGATAGTGAGTTCGTCCAATTGAACTATGTGGTCTCATTGTTGTATAGCGTGAAGCAGGATAATCACGGTGATCAGCCCCAAATTTTAGGATAGGTCTTTAGGTTAGTCTTGGCCAAAATCACCGAGAAATGCCCAAACACATTTGGAAAATCTCAAAAATACCAAAAGAGTCTCAAAACATTCCAAAAATTCCAAAAAACATCCAAATATTTGAAAAATCCATCTGTCTCATCTCGTTTTCACCTGCAATAAACATTGCTCATAATAAACAATCATCATCCTCAACCTTTGGTGAAATAGTTAGAAAAAAGTCTAGCAGATCGAAAGTGAAAGCTCAAAACATCAAAGCCTCAAGTCTAGGTTAGTACATAAACAAGTTAGTCAACTCTTTGTGTCAATAGCCTATCATCCAATCAGTTCCATATCAAATAATCTGATATTGACATGTCCTAGGATGCATCCTTCCTACAATGGACATCAACATTAGGCATCACCATAGTTTAGTCTTGGCTAGAAATATTGAAGAACATTAGCTTATTTGTTTACTTCATCTTTGTCTTTTGATTTATCTTATTTTCACTCATTCCAAGGACCTCTCGATGATGTCCAAACAAAAGGATTTAGAGAGTTAGGAATGGGGCAATGATTATTATCTTTTATCTATTGTGCTTGTTGGATATTCTTGTAATATAACTTGGTTATGCATGCTTTGTTTAGGTGTAGGGAGGATGTTTTAAGTATCTTGTTGACCACATAGGAAGGATTTCCTTTCTATGTTTTGGCCCAAGATGTTTGAAATATCTGAAGTGCATGTTAAATAAGGTTTTGTATGATAGGTGTGAACAAGATTCTTCCTATCTAATTGTCAAGTCAAATTCCACCACACTAGGTGCAACACCATCTTGGTTCTTAATACCTTGATGCATCTTGCCTATGTGTGTAATCAAACATAAGGTAATTAGCCCTTTGAAAATCCCAACTCCTTGGAAAGTAATCATCATTATCATCTTCTCATGTCTTGTTGGAATCTTTTGCTTTCTTCTATCTTCTTTCCATGCTACTATGGTACCATGATAGTTAATCATTGAAAAATAACTATCATTGTTACATTCATCTTGCATCCACAAACTGTCAACATACTGCATATCATATCATATAGAAATAGTAGATCATATCATATGTGTTGCATTTCTATCATTTGCATAATATAGATTGGTTATTCTAAGCATTTCATCATTTAAACATATGCATTCATTTGCATCCATATAAAGCATCATTTACATTCGTCATATCATTTCATATAATCATCCCATAACACATATAAGCATCCATTACGCTACCACACATACATCATATATCATAGATCGAAAGCATCCACTTTCATATCATAACCATAATATCATAGAACATATATATCATTTCATCATATCGTCTCATCACATCATCATCATAACATCATAAGTGTATATCATACATAAAAAAAGTGCATTACATCCTACCATCCATAATTGCATAATATAGATTTGTTAGTCTAAGCATTTGCACATCATAACATTTTGCATACATAATTAAAAGTGCATAACAAAAAATATTGAAAAAGAAATGCACCCATTCATCATCGCATAAACATCATAGCATGGTAAGATAGAATCATTGCATAACATATGAAAATAAGATCCATCCATAATGCATAAAACTAGAATAGAACACATCATATAGCATCAAATCAAAATCATCATCTCATATATCATCAAAATATACACTGCCATGGTACAAAGAATCAGATCAATGTACATGTAATGTCAATAAGAACAAAATGGCCCATGGGGCTATAAAAAATGAGCCCATGGGGAACAAAAAGAATCATGTCTTTGATCAAAATTGGGCCTAACCCTATTAGATACTAACCTCACCGCTTGCTCTCTCCTAATGATCCTTCACAGGTCTGTGGCTTGTCCTCTATGAAAAGTTTGGGACTTAGCTTAGCCTCGACATGACCTGATGTAATGTATCCTATAATTGTCAGCCTCTTAGATGGCCTCCCTGTATGAACGTAGTGATACTATGCTCCAAGAGGATGATGCATGAATGCTCTCTAGCTATTGTCGTCTACCCATATCAACCACTACCTATAGCTCTATAGCTTTTCTCTACTAGAATTCTTGGTCCCGCTCTATCAGTAGCTGATCTCTCTCAGTCGTTAGTTCCTATACCTATGCCTGTAATTACAAAATCTACCCATCTCTATGGTTTTGCTACAAAGGTGGTTGCATGGCTAGTTGATCCCAATCCCTGTCTCTGGGTAGTGTCGAGACCCTATCCTAATGTGCCTAGTCTTGGTCCTACCGTGCCTAATCCTGATCATCCTGGTGGGGTTGATCCTATTGATCCCTGACTGGATGATCTGGTGGTGGTCCTCCACCCCCTAATCTTGGTCTCCATCCTCCCAGCCCCAACCTACTCCCTTGCTTTTGGCTCTACATCGGGAAGATGGTGTCCCTGGCACTATTAGTCTAAGTGGAAGCTAAAACCAATCTCTATAGGCCTATGTGGTACCTGGATATACCTGTCCCCATGGCCTAGCCACCAATTGCATGAAACTCTCAATTGCCTCGTGGGCAGGTATATAGTGGCCCCAGGAGCTTTGGCTTATAGTCTGTATTGAAATGGCCATGTACTGATCATTTGGTCGATCCTGTGCCTCTCCAGACTATCTCTAAACCTTGATTGGATGGTACATCTCAAGCATCATATGCGCCCTACCCTACATTAGTCTATCCTAGTGGGCAAAGAAAAGTTGTTGCACATTGTCAAACCATGTGAGCCATCCAAGTTATGGCCACCATGTGAACACTCACAAATCATCAAGGACCCTCCTCTAATGAGGAATCTCATGCTATCTTGTATGTGTAAAGGAGATACCTCTGTATCACTTGACAACTGGATCATCTGGCTCCATCATAACTAGTACCACTCTCGAATGAAGCATAGGGATGTGCTCCCATGCCTAAATGTGTAGGAGTGTGACC
Organism: Sequoia sempervirens; assembly: GCA_007258455.2. Taxonomy (NCBI): domain Eukaryota; kingdom Viridiplantae; phylum Streptophyta; class Pinopsida; order Cupressales; family Cupressaceae; genus Sequoia; species Sequoia sempervirens. The sequence goes on from VDFB02275075.1 coordinate 6,772, forward strand.
CCCGCCCTAAGTGCTCTATCATCCAGATAAGAAAACTCGTGAAAATATCTATAAGGTGATGCTAGCAGAAATGGCCCCCACATAAACAGTATATGTCACCAGACCATGCTCTCCCAAGTGAGCCCCTATCCAGGATTGAAATATCGGCCCCATTGATCTGGTGCAATGATACCCAATATGATGGTTGCAATGACTAAGTGATAGGGTGATATGATTGGCCTATGGTGCTCCAGCTCAATCTGGCCCTCGCAGAATACAATCTGATCCGTGCCCAAAACATCATAGCAGGCCTCCCTCCCGACATCCACATCATAAATAATGTGCTCTCCAAAGATAGGCAATCTCAAAATATGCCATACATACTCTAGTGTAACTGTGGCCTTGCCCGTTGGAAGGTGGAATGAGGATGTCTCACTATGCCATCTCTCAACAAGTGTCATCATCATGGCCAATTGTGTCTACATGGGAAATCCATAAGTGATGTACCAAAACCCCATCTCTCTTAGGTACTCCTATTGTTGATCAGACAAATCATTCAAAAGAACAAAAATCTCTCAGGACCTATTCTCACATAAATAGATCTCTCTCGCCTCCTTCATTAGGAAAGCAATTGTGTTAAAATTCATCAAAAAATATCCTTATTATGGTTTGTCTCAGCACCCCAAAACAACCTCAGCATCATTGTCTTTGATGGTGGTGTAGTTTTCAAACTCTAAAGTATGCCATTGGAAGATTTAAACTCCCAAATCACATTGCGGTTTTGCATTTTGCGATGGTGGTTCAGTTTGTAAGGACACCCTAATTTCAAAGGGCACTATGATGATGCACTTTACAATGCTACCTTAGTTTGGAATTTGAATCGAAACTCCAAACTACACCATGGCATTGCTATTTGTGACGACAGCGTAGTTTGATGCCAAGTGATGCCATTTGAAATTTTTAGCAGTGTGATATAGAACCGCTCCTGCAGACCTAGTTTCCTAATGCATTAAATGAGTGTGAAAATTGAAAAACAAGCTCGGGTCAAGTTGACTCACTGGTGGTCCAGTGCCAGGAAGCCTCTGGTGTGTCTATACTCTATTGGAAATGTGCATGGGAAGTTGTTGTTGCACCATCTCATGAAGGTTTTAGAGCTCAAAATTGCAAAATATCTTAAGGCTGAATGTGAAAATGAATTGGAAGTGGCCCCTCAAGGCTTATTTAAGCCTGCAAATTAGGGTTTTTTTACCCCGTTTTGCATCCTACTAGGGTTTTGGTCCCTTGATCCTATATTCACCCAACCGAGGGTTGTTTTGCATTTTTTTTGCATTTTATCTCCTTTTTTGACCTCCTGGTCTCTTCCTGACCTCAATAACATTCGGTCCTTTAGACCGCCCCAAAAAATTTGTGAATTTCTGGCTCCCATCCCCGAGGGAGCAATATATTGGCATGTTTCCCTGAATCGTAATTTAGTGATTCTGAAACTCAATTTTTATTTTATTTTGATTGACACTCAATTCTTTTGAAACAACACACAAGTGCATTGTTTCAAAGAGGGGAAAATGTAGACATGTAAAATGTACCTTAATTTATTACTACACATCTTAACTTAATTACTAACACCATTTCTCATCCCAAACATCCCTCGGGCCTAACCATTTAATTAGGTCTTTAATATCAACACTTATCAATCTTCCTCCCAATTAAATAAACTATCATTTGATTACCGCTTTGTTAATTAAATCAATCAATATTATCTAATTATTCCTATTTAATTAAATAATCAATATATTTGATTAAATCTCTAAAGTCTATCCATTAAATTAAATAAATCAAAACCTTATTTGATTTAATCTAAAACCATCCCTTTTAATTAAATAAATCAAAATCCTTATTTAATTAGTCTCTTATCATATTCTAATCTTTTGATTTAAATCAACCCATAAACCCAAACCGAATTTAGTCACGATCATCTAATCCTTCATTAAATTAATTAACCCCTTCATTAATTTAATCTTTAATCCATGTCACATCCTCTAGCTTTTTCCCACTTAAGCAGTAATAAAATAACAACTAATTTAATAATTTATTAAATCTTCTATTTTCTCTCAACTTGGTAAACTTGAGAATATTCCCTTAAAATTTGTAATCCCATTCAAGTCGATTTCTCTTGTCCTTCCAATAGGGACATTTATTTCATCTTACAAGTCCTTTTTTTCTCATTTGAGCTAAGTGGCTATTACTCCATTTTGAATCTCATCCTGGCCTTTGTCATTTCACCATTTTCAAATTTCAAATAAATGCATTTATGGGCACATTCATCAAAATGTGCACATCCTTCATCCATTAATCTCTTGACAAGTGTCATCTCTCCATTGGTTGAAAGTTAATCCCACATTGCTTCATTTTCGGCATTTCTCCAACTTGTCTCTCTATAAATAAGAGGTTTCTCTCCTCAGTTCATCATCCACAATTTGAGCAAACTTACTCTACTCATTTGTATCCTCAAGTATTAACATTTTCATCAATTTCATCAAGGCATAGCTAGGTTATTGTAGGTTTTCTCCATGGAGTTCATTTCAAGCAATCACCAAGTGGATCACATCTCCATCAAATCACCAAAGCTTGCATAGGAGTTATGAAAGGGCCAATTTCCACATCAAATTGGCACCAACTCCCCCATAAGATCAAGAGTTTCCATGTTTTTAATAAGATTTAATCTATCTCTTTGCTTTTTCTTTGTGTTCTTGTTTCCATTCCTATTTTGAGCATTGTTAATGGATTTGATGGTGAACTTTGATCTTGGCTTGCATTTCAATCTTATAATGTGTTTGTTTATTGTATTTTGTAGGTACTATGATTTTGGTTCTATAGTATGGTGCTCAAGAACTTGAAAGTTAAGATTATGAGAAGTTCATAAACCAAGAATTTGTTATAATCAATAGTAAATTATTTCAATACCCAAGTGAATGGAATTTTGAGCAGACATTCATTTAATTACATATCTATATTGAGGCTTTAAGTGAATCAAGGTGGAAAAGAGTCCTATATCAAATATTTAGTTGCAAGACAACCTTATAATAGGAACCACACAACATATATAATTAATATGTGCCTTTGCATTTGTTTGTATAATTTTGTAAGAAAGGGGTGACTTTCTTTAGTGGCACTACAAACACTCTTTACTAAGCATATTTTTAGTGTTGAAACTTAGTGCTTTTGATAATCCATTGATACCATGATAAATGTTTTATATGAATGCTCGATGTCTATGATTCTCCTAGATATGAGAACCCTGATATTGAGATTATTATTATACCTACAATGAATCATAATATAAGTATATGGAAGACCACTAAGGTTAATTTATAGTATAGTTGTGATCAAATTGTGATATAAATCCTATGGAGCATCTCTTGACACCTTACTAATGATCATTATGACTGAATGCCGAGTATGAATAAATTATCTAGTGCATTAACTAGACTATCATACTAATATACCTAAAGAGTAAAGGAAATTGGACGATTCAGAATATTATTTGTAAAACCATTACTAGGTTTATATTTTAATATGATGGTCCAATGGACATAGTGTTTCCATCTTTCTTAAGTAGTAGTCAAGA
>VDFB02275076.1:0-23685 GCA_007258455.2 Sequoia sempervirens
CCCATTGAGACCATCATGAATAAATTGGTATTCAAACCTAATAACACTTCCCAATTTCAAAAACTACCAAGGACCACAATATAAACCACCATGGTACAATGAAAAAAATATTTGTAACTTTCAAAAAATCAAAGGACACAAGACAACAAATTACATACGACTCAAAAATATTATCCAAGATCTTATAGAGAGAGACACCATATTTGTTGAGGTACTAGCTAGTAACTAGGATCTTAAGATATACAAGACCCCTATATCGGATCACAACAAAGGAAACAACACAAGGAAAGCTAAGGATTACACTAACATGCAACATACCTATTCTAATGTAGTCACCTCTTGTGATAGTATCATCACTATTGTCACTATCAAAGGGCCTAGTATAGAATGTGGAGTCACCACACAACATGGTAAAGTCACCATCCAAGGAGTCCCATCTCAATCTAGGGAATACCCTACTCATCCAACAACAAGCACTAGCAAGTACAATCTCCTAGATCAACTTAAGAAGACCCCCACACAGATTTCAATATTGGAGCCATTGAGGCTATCCCCCATGCATAGGAAAATATTAGAGAAAGCTTTGTTGGAGTCATCTATCCCTAAGGATATTGATACAGAATCGTTCCAAGGTATGTTAGGGAATATCGCTAACCATCTTCTCACCTTCTCGAAACAAGACCTACCATCGCATCCATCTCATAATTGTGCTTACACCTTGAGTTCATCATTCATAAGAACAAGGTTAAAAGAGTCTTAGTAGATGGATGTGATAGATTGAATATTTGCACCCTTTAGTTGATCAAAAATATGGGCTATTCAAAGGATACTATTGAGAAAGAAAAGATTTCTACCATCAGATCATATGATGATCAAGAATGGGTATCACAAGGCATCATCACACTACCCATTCAAGTGGTCCCCATCATCATAGAAACTACATACCAAGTGTTAGACCTTGATCTTCCCTACAACATCCTACTTGGTCGACCTTGGATCCATACCCTGAAATTTGTAGCTTCAACCTACCATCAATGTGTAAAGTTTCCTTTCAAGGGTAGAGAAGTTACCATCCATGGAGATCCTGAGTCTTTTTATTACTACTTTAATCTTGAGGCCAAGTTCTATAAGATCCCCTAAATAACCAATAATGATGAAGGGCTTACACCTTCTACCTCCTTTTTTGACCCATCATCCCTTTCATCTAGCTCATAAAAGAAAACACATGTTGTGGAGAACATACCTGACATCAAAGCAATGATCTAGGATGATGGTTGTGGAAACTATAAGCTAACAAAGGATAATTTGTGTTGGGATAATTATTTCTTTCTCCCAAATATCATTGGATTCCCACAACTAGCAATAATGTCCCTGTAACTATCAAGATGGCAGCTACTACCTTCACCAAGTGGGGGGACCTGAACAAAGATGTCAATGAGGAAGATATCTCTAAGTTGCTATATCAAGATGAATGACCCATCCCCGTTCTTCCCATGGAAGATGACAAAAAAGGCTTGCATCTAATTAAGGGAATGGGGTATACCAAGAATGAAAAACTAGGACAAAATTAGAATGGTTTGCTAGAACCTATCATTCCTAAGAAACATCCAAAGAATCTTGGCCTAGGTTGTACTACTAGTAAGGTTACCCTTATTGGAAAAGAAACTTCTGCTAAATGGGTTGAGGCTTACTCTTGGTTACCACCATCATGTGTGTGATAGGTCGGATTTGAGTGCTAGAAAATGAGCAGCAAACAAAGTAATGCAAACAGCACTAAAAACTACCTACACCTCAAGATTAGCCTAGTTGGATTCAACACAATATAAAAAAAACAAATGGAACCTTTTACCTTGTGTCAAATCGATCCTTTGGTTGGCCCTTTGATCTTCGGTGTTGTGTGCTCCTCGGATGGCAAGGGATGCAAACTAAATGATGATATGAAGGTGGATGCAAGTGAGTGCAAGCATGAAAATGGCTAAGTATGGATTCTAGAAAAAATTTGCAAGAGTTTGGCTACCGTGCATGATCTCTCCTAAAATGAGAGAAAAGAGGGGGTATTTATAGAGATTTTGAAAATCTCTGGGGAAATAGACGGTCAAGATTGAGCCACCGAGATCAAGATGTAGGGCTAAGGTGAGTTGAGAACTCACAAGCCCTCACATCTTGACATGTGGCAAGTGATATGGCTTAAAAGGAGTGATGTGTACATGAGGTGGAAGGATAGGACATGACATGGAGAGGGTACATAGTACCTTGGGATTGGGAAAAGATCTCCTCATAAAGGGGGTACTTGTCCCCATGTGGGTGAGAGGACAAGTGGGGAATTAAAAATTCCTCAAATATTCTCATGGGGAAGAGGGAAGGAATTTAAAATTCCTTAAATGCATTGGGGGATTAAATGTGAATTAAAAATTCACATGGGGAATGGAGATCCCTTGTTCAAAAAGAGAAATTTTTTAATGAAGTTGACTAAGGACACATTCCATAAATAAAATGGGGATTAGAGATGACCTAATTGGGTGATTAAGGTTGTGCAAGTACTTGATTAGAATAATTAAGGACTCATTAGAGGCAAGTGGGAAATTATGGAGGATGGGACCCTAATGATGATTAGGGGTGTGCACATTTTAATCATAAATTAATTATGACTAAGAAAGAGGGTTAGATTTCTAAGAGGGATTAGAGGCCAACTTGCAAAAGTTGGAGGATGTGACAATGAGAGAGAAAGTAGGGAATTTTAAAAAGTAAATTTAAAAATTCCAAAAGATAATATGACTAAATTAAATAAGGTGGTGCATTTATTTAATTTAGAGAGGAAATAGGGGAAAGGCATATATTGAATTAAATATTTTAGAAAACCTTATGTAAGACACACAATATTAATTAAATGAATGATTTAATCAATATCAGCAAAGGGGATAATTTCAAAAAAGCAAAGGGATGATTAAGAATACGACTTTGACCATATTGAAGTGGTCAAATTTGGATGTCTAAAATGTGATATGACCCTAGATGACTTCCCTCTTGATGTTATTGACCTATTTGAGAATAAATCACTCTTCATGATATCCACAACATTCTTTACCTCAAGCAATATACCAAATGAAATATGCCTAGTATACCTGCAACTATTGACTTGGACCAACAAGGACCACTAATTCTAGATTTATTCAAAAATAATGAAGCGATCTCAGAATTCATGGGACTTCGTGACAACTTATCATAGGCATATCATAAGGTTGGTTTTGACATAGAGCTCAACATAAGGGAATACTATGGGGAGACAATTGAATCCTTTAGTCGCAAAATTGATGACATGCAACTAACTTATAGATCTTTGAATGAAAACCACACTATGGCATTCTTTGATCCTAAAATAGTAAAAAGAAAGGACGTATCTAAGGGTGAAAACCTTTCTGAGGTGCCTAAGGATGAGGGATTCAATCTTCCCTTTAGTGCGATGCATCCAAAAAAGTCAGCGATCTTAGCAAAAAAGGCCACTCTAGTCAATGTAGGAATAGAAGAAGCACCCAAGATCATTTTCTATGCCAAATCCTTGTTGGATGAAGAATAGAAGAACCTAGTAGCATTCTTGAAAGAGAGAAAATCTAAATTTGCATGGTCACACAGATATACCAAAGCTCGATCCAGAAGTAGTTGTGCATCATCTAGCAATCTATCATGAAGCCAAACTAGTGAAGAAAAAATTAAGGAAAATGCACCCTTAGATAGCACTCTTGGTGAAACTAGAGTACTGCAAAAAAAATTTGACATTGGATTCATCCAACCAATAGCTTATCTTGAGTGGGTTTCAAACCTAGTACGAATCTCAAACCCACTAGAGGCATTAGAATCTGCACTAATTTTAGAGACTTGAACAAAACATTCCCAAAGGATGATTTCCCTCTTCCTAACATCAACATCATAGTGGACTTAACAACTAGGAATGAAATTCTATCACTCATGGATGGTTTTTTAGGCTACAATAAAATTATGATCGCCAAGGAGGATCAACACAAAACTGCATTCACTTTTCCATGGGGGACATATTGTTGGAACATGATGTTGTTTGGGCGAAAGAATGCAGGAGCAACCTATCAAAGAGAAATGATGCTCACCTTTCATGAAATGATCCATAAAATAGTTGAAGACTATGTGGATGATATTATGGAAAAGTAAAAGAAAAGGATTGAACACATATAAGTCTTGGGACCCATCTTTGACAGACTTGAAGAGTCAAAGTATGGCTGAATCAAAAAAACTGTGTCTTTGGGGTCACATCAAGAAAACTTCTTGGCTATAGTGTCTCACAGAGAGGGATAGAAATTGATTCAGAAAAAGTATAATTCATCCTAGACATGGAACCACTACAAAAATTGAAACAATTGAGAGGATTACAAGGAAGATTGTAGTCCATTAGAAGATTCATTGCATAGCTATCAAATAAAATCCACCCTTTTCACATCTTCTCCATAAAGGAATAACTTACAAGTGGGATGAGAAGTGTGAAGCTTTCCAAAAAATCAAGGACTATCTATTGATACCTCCAGTGCTCATTCCACCGATACCAAACAAACCATTGATCTTGTATATCTCAGCAACATCAGCAGCACTAGGTTCTCTTCTGGCACAACATGATGAAAACAGAAAGGAAAGAGCCATTTATTACATCAGCAAGACCTTGGTGGGCTATGAAATGAACTATTCATCCATTGAGAAAGCATTCTTAGTAGTAATTTTTTCTTCACAAAATTTCAAACACTACATGTTGTCACATCAAATCAAACTCATTACAAAGATTGACCCATTGAAATATTTGTTATCCAAAGCAACTCTCACTGGGTGAATGGCCAAATGGGTAATGATCCTGACTGAATTTGATATAGAGTATGTGGAGCGCAAGGCAATCAAAAGACAAGTGACCACAAAAAAATTGGAAGAGGCACCTATCTATGCATAAAATCCATTAATATTTGAATTCCCAGATGAATCAATATTCCTTGTCAATACAGCAAATCAATGGAAGATGTACTTTGATGGATCATTCACCCAACATGGATTGGGGGTAGGTATTCTTTTTTTTACCCCTCAAGGTGATTGCATCCCAAATTTATACAGGCTATCATTTGCATGTACTAAAAACATTGTTGAGTTTGAATCCCTAATCACAAGTCTAAAGATAGCAGTTCAATGGTAGATACAAAAGATGAAAGTCTATAGAGACTCACAACTGGTTATCAACCAGGTCAATGATGACTACCAAACCAAGGATGACAAGCTTACTTCTTAAAAGAAGATGGTAGAGAGTCTCAAGGACCTTTTCATAGATATAAATTTTGAGCAAATTCCTCGCATGAACAACCAAGTAGCAGATGATATGGAAACAATTGGATCATTGTTAGACATGTCGCACAACATCCTTTAGTGTGAATTCTTGGTAGAACAACTTCTCGTACCAACTTTAGAAATCCTTGAATCTGAATGTGTGTGTGTCAATTTTGGTCCTCAATCCTCGTGGTATCATGACATATTCACCTACCTAAGCAAAGGAACCCTCTCATCCAATATCATCTCCAACCTTAAAAATACCTTTGTAAAGAAGGCATCCCATTTCATGATCCTAGGTGATACCTTATACCACAAAAGCATCAAGGGGATATTACTACAATGTCTTAACCAAGAGGAAGCCTTGACTACTTTAACAAAAGTTCACGATGCATATGTGGTTCCCATTCTAGTGGTATGACTCTAGCTAAGAAGTTGTTGAGGACGGGTTACTACTAGCCAACCATTGAAATAGAATCCCATCAGTATGTGTAGAAGTGTGTCCAGTGTCAATAGCATGGAGATCTAATTCATGCTCTAGATCAGGAATTGCAACCAATGGTCACACCTTGGCCTTTCTTGTAGTGGGAGCTTGACCTCATAGGAAAGATTACCCCAACCTCATCTAATGGCCATAAGTTCATCATAACGGCCACTAAGTACTTTACCAAGTGGGTCGAAGCCATTCCTATGACCTACATAACAGGGAAGAAAATTTCTAAGTTTATCCTAAATTACCTCATCTACTATTATGGTGTTCTGCAAGCCCTTATCTCAAACAACGAAACATCCTTTAAGAATTGGGATGTGAAAGAGCTATGTCAAGGATTCAACATCCAACATTGATTCTCTACCATGTATTACCCCCAGGGCAATGGTCAAGCGGAGGCTACAAACAAGCCATCCTAAAGATCCTAAAGAAAATGGTCAATGAAGTTGGACATGACTGGCATCTGTAGTTAAATCCCACCCTATGGGCCTATGGAACCAGTATTTGCACACCTATAGGTGCAACCCCATTCTCCTTGGTCTATGGATCAGAATCCATCCTACCTATTGAGATTGAGCTTCCATCAATGTATTTTCACTACAAAACATAATCACTGATGAAGAATACAGAGTATCTTGGCTGAATGAGCTAGAATTATTGGATGAGCATCATCTCGACGCCCTTAATCACTTGTAAGTATATCAAAACCAATTAAAACAAAGCTATGACAAGAATATTAAGAATCAGTCTTTCCAAGTAGGGGATCTTGTCCTAAACCAGAATTAGAAAAATCTTCTAGATCAGGACAACAAAGGAAAGTTTGAGCCAAACTGGTTAGGTCCCTTTGTCATCATAGCAAGTTATGGATCAAGAGCATATCAATTGTCAACACCTAAAGGTGAACCCTTGCAAGAACCAACCAACAACTTGCATCTTTAAAAAAATTATGCCTAGGCTTGAAGGGTGTAAATCTAAAAAATACAAAAAATCCCAAACATAATCAAAAATCCAAAAAATGAGGAAAAATAATTATCCTCTAGTGAAAACCACTTTGATGGCGCTTTGGGCAAGTAACTTGGTGAAAACTTGGCAAACAGGCACCTTGCATAAATAAAGAACCTCCATCTATCCTTGGCTCTTTATCCTATCACTCCATCACATCCATCCTACCCATTCATCCATCTATTGTATCATTATTTGTATTTATTCCATCACCCATCTACATGCTTGTCATAGCTTGATATTGTAAAGTATTGTATCCCCTTTAGAACTACTTGGCATATTCCAAAGGTTAGTTTGTCTTGCCTATATCGAGGTAGTCTATTGCATAAAACTGGGGGAAATTCATTATGGATCAAATTATGCTCTTATATCTCTTAAAGTTATTGGAAATCTCATTGAAAATCTCAAAAACATTCATAAAATGGTTATCAGAAAATCTAAAAACATTTGCAAATACCTGTATAGCTAAAATCCAAAAACATTCAAAAATGTGTAAACTCAAAATCTAAAAATTCAAAACACTTCAAAAATCCCTAAAAAGGTTGACCATCAAAAATATAGAAACAAAACCATGTCAAACTATGGGTCTCTAAGCTTGAATGTAGAAAAGACCATCATCAATGTTCCCTCGAGACACCCTAGGTCAGTCCTTTAGGGGTTCGTCATAATAAACTGGCAATCCATCAAGTGTTCATATATCATCTTCAAAATATGTTATAAGGAGAAGAAGGATGGAGTTTCGATCTGCAACTGCAAGGAGCCGAGCTAGGGCATTCGAGCCCTAGCTCGTGTTTTCTTTCTCTATTTGTGCGAAGGTTGGGGTGGGCGTCTGTTTCATTTTGTGGGGGGGTTAATCTTTTTGCTGCAGCTGTTCTTTGATGCTCCAGCCTGGTTGTGTTTGGCCATTTTTCTTGTGCGTAGGGCTTTGTCTAGCCCTCTTTTTTTCCTTTGTGGTTGGGCTCTTGTGTTGGTGGGAGGATCTGTTGTTGTGGGTTGTACGTGGTGCTAGGTTGAACGTGGGTTTTACAACGGGTGTTATACGTGAGGGTTTCCTCTGATCTATTATGTCTGGGGCCGGCTCTTTCTTGTGCATGTCCATCCCAGGCCTTTTGGTGGCTATGTCTCAGGGTGAGCCATCTAGGGCTGCACCCGACATGGATTTTTGTGCTGCAGTGGGCTTGAAATCGCCAAGTCAAGGAGCAAGGGTTTTTGATAACACCCTCTTCTCTCCGAATACGAGGTCTATGGATTCAAATTTGTCTAGTGGATCTCGGATCACAAAGATTAACGGATGCCTAGAGCATTGCAAAGAGAGACCTAAATTGGTTATTCCAATTGAGATGATTGTTGAGGATATTGAATATTATTCAAAGCATTCTTTGTACTGCAAATTTTTGGGAATGAGAGTGTCTCTACAATTTTTGGAAACTTGGGCACGAAGGACTTGGGAGCCAGAGGGAAAAATGGAGGTCACGCTACTTGCAAATAATTTTTTCATGGTCACATTTATCTACTTGGCTGATCACAATAGGGTTTTTGAGGGGGGCCCTATTTTCACAACCAGGTTGGGTTGTTCGTCAAGCCATGGCATGCAGGCTTTAATCCCTCTAAGGAGCTTCTGAATCATGTTCTGGTGTGGGTTTGTTTGCCCAGATTTCCAATCGAATTCTGTCGTGAGGATGTTCTACACATGCTTGCTTCGTTGCTTGGGAAGCCGGTGGGGTCTTCGACACAAACCCTAGGTAAGAAAGTAATGACTTTTGCTTGAATTTGTGTGGAAATTGATTTGAGTAGGCCTTTTCCAGATGCTTTAGATATGTGTGTGGGTCCCCATTCTTGGGTGCAACAATTGGATTATGAAACCCTTCCTTTCCAATGTCGCCTCTGTCATGAATATGGTCACCTGTTGCGTAGATGCCCGAAGGCTAAGCCTGTGGTGCCTCAGCCTCCACCTCCTCCTCATAACACTCCTGATGTTGATAAGGGGAAGAATCATGTTTCTGTTGAGGGGGCGGATGCTGAGGGTTATGTTCCTATTAAGGCTAGTAACCGAAATAGAGGTCAAAAGAGGACTTTGATGGAGAGACAAGATGAGGATACTTTTAACAGGTTTGAGGTCCTGGATGATTTGGGTCAGCAAGAAGTTAATCCAGGGTTAATAAGTGTGGATCCAGATGTGGTGGGTTCTGGCCTGGAGGATCACACTTCCATTACTCCTCCTGCTCCTCAGGAGGAGTCTTCTATGCCTATGGTCACTGATGTGCAGGTTGGGGCTCAGGTGTTGTCGGGTCCAAATGTTGAGTTGGGGCAGGGGGATGGAGGCACTTCTATTCCTACACGGAATGTTGGATCGGATGTGACTAAGAGTAGCAAGCCTTCTCCTCAACTGGGCATTTTGCAAAAGGATGGCAAGAAGGGGGGGTCGGAGAAAAGTGCTAAACTTGGCAGGAAGAAAGATTTGGAAAAGATTAAGATGATGGGGGACACTTTGGTGGAGTCAGGGTCTGTTAAGACCCTAGATTCTCATTTTTTGACTCCTTTGAAATGATCATTATTTCATGGAATGTAAGGGGCTTGAACAGTGGCCCTAGACAAAAAGTTGTTCGTGAGTTGGTAAGAAGTCATTCTCCTGATGTTCTTTTTCTTTAGGAGACCAAGTTATCTGTTGAGTGCATGATGGGTTTAGTGCCTAAGTTGTGGAAGAATGGTCAATGCCAGTGTATTGGGGCTCAGGGATCCTCTGGGGGTGTGGCTTGTTTCTGGAACCCTCAAAAGATTCAGCCTTTGTGGCGGTTATCCTTCAAGTCCTCTTTATCCATGGTTGCTTCGAGCCTTGAGTCAGGAGAGTCTATTATTTTCTCCAATGTTTATGCACCTGTTGAGTTCCAGGGTAAACTTCTTTTATGGAATAATATTCATTTTATTCGTAGCATATTTCCCTATCAGCCATGGATCATTGCAGGTGACTTTAATGCTATTACTAAATTAGCTGAGAAACGGGGTGGTATTGCAAGACTAGAACCTTCTGCGTTGTTTCAGGACAATATATCGGCTCTCAATCTTGTTGATATCAAACCTTGCAATGGTAAATTTACTTGGAACAACAAAAGGGTTGGTGATAGTTGCATTGCTGAACGATTGGATCGTTTCATGGTCTCCTACTTTTGGTTCAGGGGAATGTGGTCTTCTAGTTCTGAGATATTAGATTGGAGAGGTTCGAATCACTGGCCTATAAAGCTTGTTATCTCTTCTACTCGGATGCCTCAGACGCCAACCTTCAAATTCCAACTAATGTGGTTGCGGGACCCTGAACTTTATGGATGTGTTGCTGAATGGTGGAGGTATGGTAGACCTGCTTATGGTACTACAATGTATAAGTTTGCTAAGCTCCTTCAATATGTTAAGTATCATCTTAAACGGTGGAACCAACAATGCTTTGGAAACATTTACCATGTGAAGCTTGCTGCACAAGCTGAGTTGAATGGTATTACTAGGTTGATTAGGGAGGATGGGGTGTCTGAGGATTTGTTGCGGAATGAGGCTAGGGCATTGAAAGCTCTGGAGGAATGGGAGCTAAGGGAGGAGATCTACTGGAAACAAAAAGCTCGAATTGAGTGGCTTCAGGAGGGAGACAAGAATACTGCCTTCTTCTTCAATTCGGTGAAGGCCAGACATCATGGTAATTCTATTTCAACTTTGGTGACTGACAGGGGAGAGGTTCTTTCTTCTACCTAGGATATCTCAAATGAAGTTGTGCAGTATTTTGCTTCTTTATTTAGGGAGGACTCACAGGGGGACTCGGTTGCAGAGGCTCAGGTCCTCTCTTGTATTCCTTCTTTGGTCTCTCGGTAGATGAAGGAGCATCTTATGAGTGATATTTTGCTAGAGGAGCTGGAGAAGACTGTTTTCCAGATGAAGAAGGGTAAAGCTCCTGGTCCGAATGGTTTCCCGATTGAGTTCTTCTGGAATTTTGGGAGATTATCAAGCTGGATTTATTGGCAGTCGTTCAGGAGTCTCAAAAGAATAAGCAAATGCTTCGGGCCCTAAATTCTACCTTCCTTGCTCTCATCCCCAAGGGTGATGGGGCTGATTGGTTAAGTCAATTTCGCCCCATTTCTCTTTGCAATGTTATTTATAAAATTATCTCTAAGTTGATTGCTAATAGGTTAAAAAAGTGGCTTACGCTGCTGATTTCTGAGGAACACAGTGGTTTTGTGGCAGGCCGCCAGATTTTGGATGGGGTGGTTATTGCTACAGAGACTATTCATTCTATGGATAGCTCCAAAGATAAGGCTATGTTCATCAAGCTTGACATGGCTAAGGCTTATGACAGAGTTCGATGGTCCTTCCTCCGAAAGGTTCTGGGGGCCTTTGGTTTTGAGGAGGAGTGGATTCGCTAGGTTATGAGTTGTGTGAATTCGGTCTCTTTCTCTATTTTGATTAATGGGGAGCACTCTAAACTCTTTGGTGCTTCTCGGGGTTTATGACAAGGTGACCCCCTCTCTCCTTACTTGTTTCTTATTTTGGTGGAAGGTTTGGAAAGATTGATAAAAAGGAATGTGGAGGGGGGTTTCATTCAGGGGTGGCAATGGGGAGGTGGCTTACCAGTGCAATCTCACTTACAGTTTGTGGATGACACTACTTTGATGGGCATGGCTACTATTAGGGAGGCTTCAAACATGCACAAGGTGTTGGATGTTTATCTTGTTGCATTGAGCCAGTTAATTAATGAGGGCAAGTCTTCCATTTTTTTCTTCAATACTCCAAACTCCATTCAAAGGAGAATTGCTCATATTCTCAGATTTCAGATTGGGGATCTCCCGCTGACCTACCTTGGGATTCCAATTTCAATTGGTAGGCAATCTAGGGATTCCTGGCAAGCTATTCTGAAAAAATTTTGTGTCAAAGTCACTCATTGGACCCTTCCCTGGTTGTCTTTTGCAGGTCAGGTTCAGTTGCTCAAATCTGTGGTTCAGGCTCTCCCTCTTTATAGGTGTATGATTCAGGTGGCGCCAATAGGTTTTGTTAGGGATCTTGATTCCCTAGCAAGACAATTTTTATGGGCTGGTAGTTTATTATCTTCCAAGTGGAGCCTTGTTAGATGGGATGTTGTTTGTAGCCCAAAACAGTTTGGTGGTCTTGGGTTAAGGCAGTCGTTGTTGTCCGGTACGGCTCTGGCTGCTAAATTGTATTAGTGTTGGTGTGTGGAACAGGACCAGGTGTGGGCAATAATTTTGACTCAGAAGTACTTTTCTGGGCTTCCTCAGAGCGATATCCCTCGTTACAGCTTGACAGGGAAGGGATCTGTGATTTGGAATACTCTCAAGAAAGGGGTTGTGCTCGTTAAGGGTGGCTTATTCTAGATTTGCAAGAGCGGGTCAGAGGCGCATTTTTGGCATGACGCTTGGGATGGTCACCCTCCCATTGTTTCCCAGTATCCTCATTTGCTTACTTTATGCCAGAGGTTCTATGAAGCTGGATGGTCGAGGGTGTGCAACTTTAAGTCTTTTTCTTTTTAGGGGCAGTTGGTGGAGGCGAGATGGAAGAATCCTGAGGAATGGCCTATTGCTGGTTTGGAGGAGGAGCGTGCTGAGATTCATTACATTCTTTCTTGTCACAATTGTAGCTCCCTCATGGATGAGGATGTGTTGGCTTGGTTTCCTAACCCCAAGGGTGCTTACACTGTTTCTTTTGGGTATCAGGAGTTGCTTTCCCAGCAAATTGAGGGGGTGGAGGTTCATTGGTGGAAGAAAGATTGGAATAAGTTTTCTTGGCCAAAGTGTAATTGCTTTTTTTGGACTTTGGCTTGGAATAGGCGTTTGACTTGGGATAATATCCGGAAGAGAGGTTTTTCAGGTCCATCTAGGTGCATTCTTTGCAAGTGTGGGGAGGAGGACTCTCCTCACTTGTTCTTCCATTGTTCCTTCACCTTACAGCTCTGGCATTTCTAGTGGGGTGTTTGGAAAAGCCCGTGCATTCATGCCTCCTCCCTGGTTGAGTTTTGGATTAGTCTAGGGAGGCCCCCCTCCTCGGCCTCTTTCTTGCAGGATGTTTGGTATATTGGTCCCATCTTTCTACTTTGGCAAGTTTGGTTGGAAAGGAATCGGAGAATCTTTCAGGGTGAAAAATTGGGGATTCAACAGGTTTGGTTTAGAATTTTGGGAATGATCCAGGAGACAGTCGAAGCTAAAGGTGAGCTTGTGTTGCCATTAGAGAAAGGAGATGCTGAGATGGTTGATCGGTTGGGCATTCAAGGGATATCTTCAACATCTGCTTGCGTCAGGAGAGGTAGGCGTGTGAAGAAAAAATTTCAAAGGGTGGGGAGTTGGTTGCCCCCTCCGGCTGGTTTTCTAAAAATTAATACGAATGGATCATCTAGGGGAAATCTTAGACCCACTGGGATTGGCGGGGTTGGTAGGGATTCTTCAGGATCGGTGGTTTTTCTTTTTTCTGCTAATGAAGGGATACAGACTGTCAATAGGATGGAAGGCTTGGCTATTCTCTATGCCTTGAAGCAAGCGTATGTTTTAGGGTGGCGTAAGGTTATTTGTGAATCTGATTCTCAAGTGTTGGTCAATTTACTTCATGAAAAGAAGATTTCTGATGTTAGCTGGCAGTTGGCTATGATGGTACAACAGATATTACAGGTTAGCTCTTTGATGGAGTTGGTGTCCTTTGTCCATATTCCAAGGGAATGGAATAGGGCAGCTGATTGTCTGGCCAAATGGGCGTCGAAGAATATAGTTGGTGGGAAGATCGATGGGTGGGAACATGTTTCCCATGAATTATGTCAGGATTTGGAGAGGATTCTTGTTGAGGATGGGAGTGGTATTGGGGAAGGGTGATTTTGTTCCTAGATTTTCTAGTGGTTTCATTTGGTTCCTGGGGCTTTGGCCCTTTGCTGTTATGTAATGCTTTGTTCTAATTTTCAATAAAGTTTTTACCCCTTTTATTAAAATATATATATATATATATATATATATATATATATCATCTTCAATAAATTAATTTAGTTGAACTACGTGGTCTTTGCATGTATAATTTAGGAAAGGCTCATCTTTGATTAGCCCCCAAGGCCCCTAGGATAGGTCTTTTAGGTTAGGTTCTTGGTCAAAAAACTTAGAAAACCCCTAAACATTCAAATATCTCAAAAAATCACTAAACATTCGAATATTAGAAAACACAAAAATATTTGAAAATTCAAAAATCCAAAAACATTCAAAAGACCTAAAAAATATCAAATATCTTAGAGAAAACCCTAAACATCCTCAAATAACTAAAAACATAAGCATTCACATAAACAACTCAAAAAGACCAAAATCAGCCTCAAAACATTTTCAAAATACTAAAAAAATCCAAAACCATCCATCCCATTTTGCTTTCACCCGCAATAAACCTTCATCCATAATAAATCATTTGTCACACCTCAACCTTTGGAAAAACAAGTATCGCAAGTCATAAAGTGAGAACCTAAGTGTCAAAATCGAAATTCTAGATCATAGATAAACGAGTCAGTGGAGTTTATATCAACGGCTTATCACACACCTCATCCTAATCAAACCATGTGATAATCTATCCTAGAATGTGTCCTTCCTGTGATGTACGTCAACATCAAAAATCACCCTAGCTAAGTTAAACTGGCAAGAGATATGGATAAAACTGATTGTTTTTCTTTGATCTTTTCTTCTAATTTATCTCCATGACCCATTTCAAAGACCTCTCGATGATGTCTATCAAAATAATTTAGAGAGAAAGGAATGGAGCATTGATCATTATCTTTCATTTGATGTGCTTGTGGGTATTCTTGTAAAACAATATTGGCACATACTTGCTTAGTTATGTGTAGGGAAGTCATTTGGGATAGATTGTTGACTATTGTGTATGCTTTGTTCCAAGATATTCTAAACTTCTAAGCTACATTCCAACGAGGTTTTTGTATGTCAAGGTGTGAACAAGAACTATCCTATATTTTTGCAAAGTCAAAGTCCATTACACAGATACAATGCCATCCTGGTTATCCATACCTTGATGCATCATGTCTATGTGTTATAACAAACAATAAGGAACAATGGAAAATCCCAATCCCAAGATATGAGAAAATCATCATCATGCATCTCTCATCACCATCTCTAATAAAGTCTCGGTAGATCATAGACTTGTTGGACTTTATCATCGAAATAAATGGTCAAATAATTCACCTCATTCTTCTCTCTTCTTTCCATGCTAACCTATTATCATGAGAGTCAATAAAAAAAATATAATCAATACATCCATCCTACATCCACAAATCATCAACATGAATAGATATAATTATCACATAGCATAAGCATACACCGCATCCATATCATGAACATCTGCATGAGCATACATAGCATGAACATTTATATACATCCACATGAATACATCATCTCATAAATTGTGTAGAAAAATACACAAAAATAAATGCATCCATATCATTTGCATAAGCATCACATAAACACATCATATCATACATCCTATAGTATATCCTAAAAAGATACTGAAAAAGAATATAACATATCCATTTCATTACATTGCATCCCATATACATCATAGATCATCATCACATATCACATAAACATGAATAAAATAAGTGCATCCATCACATTTCATTCATACATAATCATATCACATAAGCATATAATATCATAGCACATCATATCATATGCTTCCATACATTCATAAAGCATAAAATAAAGAACACATCACATTGTAAATCCGTATCATCTCATATATATATCAAAAAAATAATGACTATCATGGTACAATATATGTGGCAGTGTATGTATGTCAATCAAAAGTACAATATCCACAAGGCTATCAAAAAGGATCCCATGAATGTATATATGTATAAAGAATCGAGCAATAATCAAAAAAGTGTTATAGAAATTAGCTAGCCCTAATGGCTGCTTGACTCTCCAACCTGTCCATCTAGTGGTTGATCCTCAGCCCAAAGATGTGCTCCACTCCTCTATGAATAATCTAGCTACCTCATTGCTTGAGGGACATCCCGATGATAATGCATGCAACAATAGGTAGCCTCGGTCATGGCCTCCTTATATAGATGAGCAGAAATTGTCCATCCTTGTGTTGCAGCTCTCATAGCGTTTGACTATTGGCACCACCTAACCTCCTGTGCCAACTAGATATCTGAGGCATGTCTAAGCTGACACTCCTAATCCCTCTTTGTCGTAAGTACCTGAACCTACTGTTGAGCTTGGTCTTGCTTAGCTATAACCGCCTGTAATTGTTGTTGCAACTATTGTATCTGAACATCATGGGTATTTGGCCCTAGCAGTGGTGGTTGTATGGGTTGATGTATGGGTGATTGTTGAGGTGGATTTTGATGCAATGGTGGTGCACTTGGAACCTATTTGTCATGTTGTTGGCCATCCCGTCCTCTACCCCGACCACCTGGACATCTACTCTATCCTCTTCCTTGGCCATCTTGTGGTTGGCCTTGACCTCTACCTACACCCCTCCCTCTCGACCTCCCTCGTGGAGGTATAGCTACTAGATCTATTAGTTTGGGAGGGGGTACGAACCATGCATCACATGTAGGCATAGTTTTTGCATCTACTTGTCCTTGATCATAAATGCATGGCCTTGCAACCAACTGTTTGAATCCCTCAACAACCTCATGGATTAGGATCATACGTCTCCCCATGTCATCTCTTGTGTTGATCTAGAAAAAATATTTGTATATGCATCATCAGGCCTATCCTGCCTCTTGCTAAACTGTATGGCAACAATATTAAGTACATACCTCTCAATCATGGTATGCTCTCGACCCTACATAAAATAGGTATGTCGAGCAAAGAACAACTACTATACATCATCATACCATGCAAGCATCTGGAGCCATGGTCATCATCTGAATATTGTCATATTGTTAATCACTCTTCGCCACTATGAGATACCAAGTTTTCATGTGTGTGAAGAGTGATGGTGTCTCTATACTACTAGACAACTAGATCATCTGGCTCCACATCTGCCATGTGGAAAATTGGTTGGAGCACAAAAATGTGCTCCCATGCCCATATATGAAGAAGAGTGACTCTTGTACCATTCGCTCTCCCATCATAGTACATAAATTCATGCATATTATGGCATAGTGAGGCCAGTATCACTAGCCCCCATGCATATTGAGTCCTCCCAAAAAGCATCTCATGTCATGCCAACTCCCATCCTAGGTTGAACCTCCTACTCCATTAATCTAGAGCAACTAACCCTAAAATCACTACCGCAATGATCAATCTGAAGGTCAATGCTTGAACTTTGTACATCTCAAGGTCAATCTAGGAGTTGACCCTGGGACAATGGACTCCTAGTCAAGAACCTCATGGTAGGCATCATATCCTACATTAGTGTCATAAATCACATGCTCACCATGTATCAGCAATCACAAAATTCTCCATACATCCTCCAACGTCATTTTTGCCTCACTAGTGGGTAAGTGGTACAATGAGGTCTTGCTATGCCATCGCTCACATAGCGTTGTCATCATCGCCAAATGGGTCCGCACAACGGGCATGTAGGCAACGTACCACAAACCAATCTCTCCTAGGTGCTCCTATCAAAGCTTAGAAAAATCAAGTCTAGACAAAATTGAGGGTTGATGCTCGTGGGACATCAAAGGTTGGATAACCTCCTACTCCCACGAAGCATACAACGTCAAAACTTGCTAAAATTGGCTAAATTTTGGAATTTTATCCCCCATCTAACAAAAGCATCACTATTTACGAAATCATCACTATAATTCAAATTCCAAACAACAACACTATATGCATTCAAATTGCAAATCGCGACTAGTGTTGCTCATCACACTTGTGTCATGATTTGTAATTTGGAAACCCTAAGTTCAAATTCCAAATTGGGCAGGTGTGTTGCTATTTACACCTACACCACTATTTGTAACCAAGAAACCCTAATTCTAAATCATGAAATGTGTCACTCATCACAATAGCATTGCTAAAATTGAAAATAGCATTGTCGATTATCAAAATAGCGATGCTATATAGCAATGCTGCCCAAACCCAAATTTCAAATTGCAATAAATGCACTCAAAAGTCAAAATGCAAGTCAAGTTTTGAATTGCATACTGGTGGTCTTGCACCTAGAGGCTTCTCGTACTCTCAAACCCAGTCAGAAATGTGTCGTGGGAGCACTTGTTGAGCCATTTCATCAAGAGGTCAAAGCTCAAAATGCAAGAATTCTCTAAGGTTTGAATACACAAATAAATTGAAAGTGACCCTTCCTCACCTATTTAAGCTTAAAAATTAGGGTTTTTTGCCTTAATTTCAACCAAAAGCTAGGGTTTTTTACCATTTTCACCAATCTTTCCAAACTGAAGCTTATTTTGCATCGTTTTTTGCATTTTTGGCATGTTTTTTGTATCTCAAAGCCTTTTCAGACCCTTGAGGCAACATTTAATCTTTGTCTATAAATCAACCCAAAATTCAAAATTTTCACCTGATTTCTCAAGGGGGCTGGGAACTACCTTATTCCTTCCACTAGTGCAACAGTGGGCATCCAAAGATCCTTTTTTGTTTTTAAGCAACAATTTTTAATCCAAAAAGCATCAATCTTTGAACCAAAGTAGCAGGTACCTCGCTTCAAAGAGGGGAAAAATGTAGACACTTAAAAATGTCCTAAATGATATCATGCACTTGAATTAGGTATATGAACATCATTTCCTCCTAAAACCCATCCTCTTTTTGATTAATTAATTAAATTTTCCTAGCTATTTAATTAATTGTATCATTTGCATCTATTAACCTAATTAATCTAATCAGGTTAATTCACCCACTTTCATACTAACATTTCCTCTTATTAAATTAAATACATCAAACTATTTAATTTAAATCCCTAAATCTTCTTATTTAATTAAATAACCCTAAGTTATTTAATTAAATGTCATTTCACTTTCCCCCTTTCATTAAATCATTTTATTTAATGAATATCATATAATTCTCCTAATTTGCATAATTGAAATTTTATTTAATTATCAAATTACTAATTAAATCTAATTCCCCCCACTTGCAAAGGAATATTCCTCCTTGCACATTCCTCCAAAAGGAATATTCCCCTTTTGCACTATTAAACTTCATTTTAATTTGATAAATATCCATTTTTCCTCACCCATGAGAATATTCTAATGAATATTCTATCTCCTCACTTGTTTCAAAAAATAAATATTCTCCTTTATAACAAACTTACAAAACTTCTTGTGCAAGTTAAAAGTGTGTTTATTTGGATAAAGGTGAATCCTTGATTAAATCTCATCATTGATTATCGTCCCTTGATGAGAATCCATGATCTATCTTTCATCTTTCCTCCATCCTTGACCATTGATTAACCTTTTTTATCTCAACCCTTCATTTCCCATTTTTCCTCCTATAAATAGATCACTATTTGGAGACAAATGGATCCATTTTTTAACAAAAAATTGATGCTATTAAAATCACTCGCACTTGCACTCACATTTAGCATTTTTTTAGCTTAATTACTTGCATTACTTAGATTAGCTTCCATTAATAGCTTTCATGGTAACATAGATGCATTCATGTAGCTTATTTAGTAATTAGGGTTTCAATATTTTTAGCTTAGAATCCATTTAGATTAGATTTGCACTCACAAATCTTGATCATATTATCATAAATCATGTTAAAATAGCTTGCATCATGTTCATTTAGCTTTAAAATCATGTTTCATCACACATCTCACAATGGTTTCATTAGTTTTCTTCAATAAAACTAATTGAAACAAGCTCACTATCCAAGGAATTAAGAAAGGGTCATTGTTCCACATCAACGCGACACCACTCCCTAATAGGATAAGTTTCAATGGATTATAATAGGTGTTTTGAAGCTTTCATAGTTTAACATGTTAAATTTTTCATGGATTCCTAATTCAGTGTTTATTTGAATGATCTCTATTGGATTGATGTTTAGTGGCACGATTATGCTTTGTATCCTCATGGATCAAGTGTAGTCCACCTATACTAATCCATTGGTCATAATATATGTGGTGGATTTAAAGTCCCAAGAGTGGTGCATCTTTAATTCTAGGATTGGCTTACACTCCACCTATTGAAGTGGCCCTAATGAATCTACTATAGTTAGAATTTTGGGTAAGAAGTGGATAGAAATCATAGGAGGAATACATGCATCCAATTGATCCAGCCACTCCTCTATATAGTGGGCCTCATCTAACATGAAATGATGGGTGTGGGGGGAGGATAAAAGAAAAAATAAAATTGTCTACCCTCTACATCGCTTAGTTTGTCCTCATTCACTATCTTCTTCCTCACTAGCTAGATCATTCTCCTTTAATGAAAATTAATGATTCTCACAAAATAAATATTGTTACTTTATTTATTCAAAGGAAAAACTTTAGAACATCTAATTTTCTTCAATCACAATAATCTATAAAGTGGATGAATTTATGTGTACCAACAAATTCAAGTTGCAAGCTACCCTATAGTAAACTAAAAGTTCACATAAATAGTAGTGATACAAGTTTTAGTGACACCTACAACGGTTATACATGCTCCCCAATTTTAGTCCTAAACAACTTAAGGACAATTCCTCTTCCTTTTTGCGCACAAATGAGGAAAGAAGCACTATTTTGAGCCAAGGGACAATGTCACAAGAAGAATTTGGACCACTGTGATCACTATGGTCTTCATAAATTGTAAGTCAATTGTAGGCATAAAAAAGCCTCAAATGGTATCAAAAATTATAATGGTTTTTCATATTTGGCCTCCTCTCAAAAATCAGTGCAGTTTTTTTTAAAGCATCTTGCTTTGAGTATGTACATGCAAAAGTTATGGTAGCCAAAGGTTGGAGGTTTATGTTAGTGATGAGACAACTACAATTCATTTTTATTGTTACAAAGCATTTTTCACTATTGTACTTATCATAATGGCATTTTGTGATTCCTATAGATTATGTTTGACTAATAGTTAACAGTTATGTCCATTTGGAGCATTATTAGATGAATATATCCATTATTCTTGCACCAAAACTAACATGCATCAAAGCACTTCAATAGTTGTTTAAATGATATATAGCATAATTTTTTTTTGAATGGATAGTAAAGTGTCTTTTAGAATTCCTCTTGGTTTTTCATATTTTCATAGGAATTTAAGGTATTAAAATGTCAACTTTTATCCTAAAGAAGGGGCTAGAGGATAAAGGAAGGAAAATGAATTATTGTTATAAATGTAGAAAATAAACTTCCTTCAAACCTATTCAACAATGGGGTTAGGGCAACCAATCACAAGTTTTTACAAGTATGGAGTAGAAAATTCTATTATATAGTTGGTGGTTGTAAATCCATCTTTCTTTTCTACAAAGGTTGTAGTCCTTCATTAACATTGCGAGAAATATTGTTGCAAGTTTTATGTCATCTTCAAGATAGTGAGTTGGTATATGTAAAAGCTCATGAGACACTATAAATACTTATATTGTACTATGGATTAATGGCATGAAGAGCATTACTCACTTTCCTTGGAGTTCTATTCTCTTTTGAGAGTTTCTCTAATGTCAACCTTATTTTTACAATTGTGCCCGTGTGATTACAATCTTTTTTATTTCTAGATGTTTGAAGTTCCTTGTGCTTTTCTCTTTATTTACATACATCATCATGTTTAGCATCCATTATAGGTGGTATTGGTGAATGTTAAGGTGGTTTTTGAGAGCTTCTCATTAATCTATCTATTGTTAATTGAGAATGAGACATAGCTACCACAATTTATGGGTCATGCAAAAATTCCAAACCCCAATTAGCTTAATTCTTTTAGATGAATTTTATACTCCATTGTTGAAGGTAGGGACGAATAATTGTGTATTCTTTAATATTAGAGAATATTGGAGTAAAGGGTAAGTGCAAGAAGTTGAGTCCACAAAATGTGGAAGTTTTTGCCTTAGCCAAAAAAGCGAAATCGGCATTGCAAAAACAGGATCCCGTTTAGCTTTGGGATCCCGAGCCTAAATTAAAAATGGGATCCCTAATCATAAAATGTAGTACTCGAAGTCTAGTTCGGGAAATTAAGATTTTGGACTAACTTCCTGCCAACACCCTAAACCCACAATAATGAATCCCAAACTTGGGACATTAGATTTTTCAATTTGAATGGTGGTGAAAAGTAAGAAACGCCTTTGTTTGAAGATATTTCTTCGAACAAAAGTATCTTTATAGTTTGAAGGTTTTGCAAAAAACACATTTGAATGAAGGTTTTCTTCATTCAAAGATTGCCTTCATTTAAAGACATTAATTTATTCAGTTGAAAACAATAAAGTAATACCTTCAAATGAAGGTACTTTTTTATTATTAAAAATGTACCTTTTGACATTAATGTTTTAAAATATGTTAGGTGACCAAAAGGATATTTGAATGAAGGTATCTACAAAAGAAGGTCTTGCCTCTAATCAGCGGTTCCTTTCTTAAAGGTGTCTTTGTTTGAAGGACCTTTGAACAAAATTCCTTGGATAACCTCACACTAAATGTCTCAAATTTGCCTCAAATTTTTCAATTTCAAACCTCCAATTAGACCTTCAAATGGAATCAACTTGACAAGATAATTTGTGAAATAGGTATTTCAATAAATATAATTTTTTTAATATATTCAATTTTTTTTTTATATGTATTTTTTATTTTCTAATGAACATAGGTTTTTCAACAATTGGCAAGGTCTTTATTACACACAAATGGAAAAATAACAAAATAAATTAAAAATAATTTAAAAATATATATATGCACTAAGTATTGATGTCCTTGTTTTAACACAACAAATGTTAATTTGGATACATACATCAAAATTTATATGATATGGTATAAACTTGTTTAAATTATAACTAATTTCACTTCAAAAATTAATTAAAAATTTTGCAACAAAAAATAATAAAAAAATATGTGCACTAGATTTTTTTTTCTATAAAAAACATACAATAAAAAAATATGAAAAAATATATTGCATTAGATATTGGTGTTACAAATCTTTACTTAAAAATATATAATTTTATCCTTTCTATAAAAAAAAAAGTTATGTTGTATGATATAAACGTCACTTTTTAATAGAACTATTAACTATAAAAAAAATAAGCTATTAAAAGTTACATAAAAATACATAAATTATTTCTTAATTTTTTAAATATATATATATATATATATATATATAAATCTTTCCACAATTTCAAAAATCATCATCTTCAATTTTTTTATGATTTAGTTGCTATAGGTGTTAGAAAGTGAAAATTTGGTTTTAAATGTTGATTTCAATGTTTCACTTTGACCCAAAAGTGAGACACACTATTGTGGGATCACTCATTGTGTAAAAATAATGGTTTAAGACATTATAAAGTAAAAATGAATATATTATAAGACATAAAAGGTTAGTAAAGTTAATTCAAATTCTACATTGTCAATGTTTTTACTTCTTAATTATTTAAATTCACTAAAAGATAGAAAGCTATAAACTAAATTTTATGTCTTAAAGATTACTAAAATCAACTCAAAAATGTTTTTGGCAACAATTCAATAAATAATTTATAATCTTACTATAGCTAACTTTGCTAAATTTCAATAATAAAACTTGGGACTCGTCAATATAGATTAATTTCTACTTTTGGAAAAATATATATGTTGATAAATTGGCCTCATTAAGACACTTTTTTATTGGTTTAAAAGTCTTACATGTATTTCATGTATGTGTTTTGCATGGCATTAGAAAGTTTGATGTAAAAGGATGGATGAGTGGAAAGTATTAATTTTTGATATATATAGCTTATTTTTTTCATTCAATAAAATAAGAATTAAAACACTAAAGTAGATAACTAAAGTTTATT
>VDFB02275077.1:0-11195 GCA_007258455.2 Sequoia sempervirens
CTCTCAATCACCTCGATACACCTATTGCTCCAGCCTATCAGGGTGTCGAAGGGACTTCCATAGCTATCTTTTCGATAATGTTATGTCTCTTTGATACCATCACACCAACTTCAAAAACATCCTATTAGAACATCGAAGGGACATTGTAGCACCTCCTTTCGATATGGTGAAGTCTCACTGATGAACCTTGCAGCCTTGACTGGGTAGTCCCCACTGCCTATGTTTCAACCATGTCATCACTGTACAATTGATGTCATCCTTCATGTCATGTGCTCCAACCTTACCAACATGTCAAAGGGACCATCATCAACATCCCATTGACATCATATTGTCTCCTTGATGTATTCTCTATCGGAATATCAAAGGGACCACATTTAAGGTCCTGTCGATATCCACCTATCTCCACAAAAGGTTTCCTTCCCGCCATTCATCGAAATGTCAAAGAGACTACCAAGTGACTCCATCCAACATGGTGAAGTCTCACCGATGAAGCACTTATTGGAATATCGAAGAGACTACTCATTTAGTTCCATCGACATTTACTTGTCTCTTTAAAAAAATAGTTCTTGCAATTCATCAGTATGTCGAAGGGACAAGTTTCAAAACAACTCTCTCCAAAACTATAATGCCAACCCAATGAATCTAAAGCTCAAAGCTTGAAGATATTATCTAGATGTCAAGGAGAATCACCATGAAGTATTGCTGACATGTGCCTATCAACCAAAAAAATAACTTAATGCCAACTTGTGGAGCACTTATCAAGATGTCAAGGGGACTATGCATTTTGTCCCACTGAAATTCACCTATCAGCCTGAAGAAGTCAAAGTCGATGCCTTTTATGCTAGCAAATTTGAGACACCCTTTCTCAACATTCTCCCACTTCATGAAGAACTTTTTTGGATCCTTCTTAAACTTGAAGTCACAAATCACCCTAGGCCTCAAGACCCATCGAACTAGCACACCATTTGAATCTATGCTTACAGGATTTGTTAAAGCATGAATTTTGTTTTCCAGAGTATCAAATTTTTCTAGAATAATCTATCCATCCTCCACCATATCATGAACAAAGTGGTACTATACGTCAATTTGTTTCATCCTAGCATGGGAGTTTGGGTTTTTTTCAAACAAACGACACTCTAACTATCACAATAGATAACAATCTTCCTTACATGAAAACCAATATCTAAACACAACCTTCTAAGGAAAATTGCTTCCTTCTGGGAATGAGTAGCTTCCATGTACTCAGCCTTTGTATTGGATAAAGTGACTATAGCCTACCGCTTGCTCATCCAACTAGTTGTACCACCAAACAATGTGAATACATATCCACTAGTGGATCTTCTGTTGTCAATGTCCCCTTCCTAATCAGAATCCACATATCCATGAATGCTAACTAGACTTTGAGATCTAGTAGAGTAACCATGATAACATAAGGAGTACTTAGAAGTAACCTTCAAATACCTAAAAACTCTCTTCACAGCATCCCAATGTGACCTTCCTATACTAGCCATAAACTAACTAAGCACTCCCACTACATGGGAAATGTCTAGATTGGTACAAACCATTGCATACATTAAACTTCCAACTGCACTTGCATAAGGAACCCTGATCATGTCCTCCATCTCAGTAGGATATTTTCGGTAATCTTCAATAAAAAAATTCATTCCATACAACACTAAAACAACTAAATACTTTCAATCCACCATATTAAACCTCTCCAGGAAAAAAATTATATATTTTCTCTTTCAAAGCCAATTTTTTCTATTTCCCCTATCCCTTCTTATTTCCATCCTCGGAATATACCTCGATGAACGTAGATCTTTCATTTCAAACTGTGTTAACAATTGAGACTTCAATTCAAAAATTATACCCTTCCTATTCCCAATGAACAACATGTCATCCACATTCAACACAATAATAAGAAGATGACCATTTTTAGTCTTAAAGTAAAAAAAAATATCATACTTTGATCTCACAAACCCCAAAGAAAACAAATAGGTATCAAAATTCTGCTACCACATTATAGGTGATTGCTTCAAACCATACAAAGATTTCTTTAATTTGAAAATTATGTTTTCCTTACCTTTTTTCAATGAAGTGCTTTGGTTGGGACATGTAAATCTCTTCCTTCAAATCACCATGAAGAAAATTTTTCTTCACATCCATCTATTTGATTTCTAATTCATGCACATCTACAAGTGACAATAGAAATATGATAGATGTCATCTTAGCTATAGGAGAAAATATTTATCCATAGTCAATCCATTCCACCTGGGAATATCCTTTTGCAACCAACCTTTCTTTATGCTTTTGAACACTACCATCAAGACCTATCTTTTCCTTAAACACCCATTTACATTCAACAAGCTTTCGACCTTCAGGAAAAGGTAATAGATCCCATGTTTCATTCTTCTTCACTGATTCCATTTCCTCATTCATGAATTCCAACTAGGAATCTAAATCAAGCATACCCTTATCCTCTCTAACAATCCTAGGGTCATCAGTGTTAGCAATCAAAGCATAGGAACAAATGCAATCTAACATAGAATATCCAAACCTTTCAGGTTGTTACTTCACATGTGTAGACCTCCTCACAAGTCAAGGCTAAGGTTCTTCATCTTGTTTCACACTATTAGAGCTACTTGAGCTCTCCTCACTAATACACTAATAAATTTTGAACCATTTTTCGACGATAGCTCGTCGGAATTTTGACGATTGTTTGTCACTATTTTTTACATTGAAATTTTGGTGACATTTGAAATGTCAAAATTTTGACCTAGCATCAGATGTCGGCCTGTAATTTCAATGTTTCAAATGCTGTGAAAATTATAACGTAAAAATAAAGACAAACAGCCATCGAAATTCTGATGAGTTGTCATAAAAAAATGGTTCAAAATGTATCAGTGATAGGTCCACCAAGAGCACATAGTTCATCTTTATTAGGTGTAAGAGAAACTTTAACTGTCTCCTTTCTTTCTTCTTTCATCTTTGTTTGTAGATCAACTATGGAAAGTTTCAGCTCCTGGAATATCGCACTTCTACTATAGAGCACCTTCATGTAGCTAGGTTCCAAAGCTTGTACCCTTTCACACCGATTCCATAACTGATGAAGATATACTTCATTGCCTTGTTCTCCAATTTAGATGTCCTTTCACTAGTCACATAGGCATGCATATTCCTCACAACCAAAGACTCCAATGTGTTTCAACAGGGGATTCTCACTAGACCACATTTCCATAGGTGTCTTATCTATGAACACCGAAGTGGGAGATATGTTAATCAAATAACATGCTATAGCTTCAACCTCAACCTAGAAATTTTGTTCCAAACTAGAACTACTTAACATACTTCTCACCCTTTCCATTAGCATTCTATTCATCCTTTTGCAACTCAATTTTGTTGTGGAGTGTGAGGAGTTTTTTTATGCCTTTTAATTTCATGGTTCTTGTAAAACTTATCAAAAGTTTGTGAAAAAAACTCACCACCATTTTCTTTCCTCAAACACTTTATTTTCTAACAAATCTGTTTTTCTACCAAGGTTTTAAATTCCTCAAACCAACTAAAAAATTCAGTTTTACCTCTAAGAAAATAAATAAATGTAATCAAATAATCATTTATGAAGGAGATAAAATACACAAATTTTGAAAGTGAAGGAACATTAACTGGACCAAACACATTAGCATTACTAGAAGATTTATGAGGACTAGAATAACATGAAACATGGCACATTGCTTTCCATATATGCAATGCTCACAAAAATTGGACTCAAGATTACAATCATCAAGCCCTTCAACTAGACTTTTATTTTTGAATGCTTTTAATCCTTTTTCACCAATGTGGCCTAGCCTTTGATGCCAGAACATTGTTTTCTCTATTAGGAGCTTCATCTCCAAAGATTTTGTACCCTCAGGAACAACATCTCCTTTCTCTACATGATTAGATTTACTTGACTTTATAGAAGCACTATTACAATATACTGCACATGCATCCAACTTAAATAGAGTGTCAATTATTTCACCCTTATCCAACACCATATAACCTCTAGTAATTCAACAAACACCATTTGAGAAATATACTTGCACACCAACATCATTTAGCTTACTTACATAAAGTAAATTTCAAGCTAGACTTGGTATATGCATCATATTATTGATTCCCTTCACTCTTCCATCAAGAAACTAAATTGTAACTCTTCCACAATCAACAATTTCTATGTGTGAATCATCACCTAGATACACACTTCCACTTTCATACTTTTCATACTTTGAGAACTAACCTCTATGAGAGGTCATGTGAAAGAACACACCTGATTCAATCAGCCAAACATCTTTTGAAGCCTGATTTGCTAAGGCTACTACGAAGGAATCTGCATCACTTTCAGAAGATTCAATTTCTGAAGAATTGTTTTTCTTTTTCTTCTTCTTCTCCTCTTTACAATCTTTCTAGATCTGTCTAGCCTGCCCACAGTTCTAGCATTTCACCTTGGAGTTTTTACCAAGAGAATTAAATCTCCCCTCTGACTTGGATTTAGACTTCTTATCTTTCTTTTTTTCTTTCTCCTTTGATCAACCTCAAACAAAAAGGGCCTCCTTGGCCATCTCAAAAGACTTCATTCACATCTCCTCTAATAACAACGAAGCAACATATTCCATCTTGAAAGTGGTTGTTTTATTCCCAATAGCCATTACTAGGTGATCCCATATGTCAGGAAACAAACACAATAGGAGCATTCAATGATTCTCATCATCTATCTTCACACCAATAGACCCCAATTGAGCAACAGGTAAAAGTATAAAGTCATGTCACACTTTTATAAAGGAAATGACCAATACTGATCTAACTTTTAAACTTGAATCATTAGAAAGTGGCATATATGTTTTGAATTTTGAAATGATGTAAACTAATAAAATTTATATTTTTAGTATATTTTATATTTGTATTTTTTTGAAAAAAATCAAAAAATATTTGAATATAGTTTTTAATAAATTAACACTATAATTTAGTTGTTGATAAAATGCTGAAAAATGACGTTACATGAGATGTCAAGCCTTATATAGCAAATTTTCTTCTTTTTCCTTCAAATTTTTTATGCATATTTATAACTTGAAAATTTAGGGCATGGATATATTTTTTTGCAATTTTAATAAATATATATTTTTAAATAAATATTTAAATGTGTGTATTAAAACACGACTATTTCAAGTCGACGTCAACTTTTATATTAAATATTTATCTAAAATAGAAAAAAAATTATACTATCTTAATCTAGATTCTTTTATCTAGGGAATCTTATTTCTTTTAGCTTTTTTTTAATAAGTTTTAGTAGTTTTCTTGACAGTGTAATCAACCTAATATTTTTGTGTTGGTAACCTACTTTTAGTACAAAATAAAAAATAAAATATAAATAATAATTGAACTAGTAAAATAAAAATATATTTAAAAACTAGACTTATGGATCTACAAAAGGGTATTTTTACATTTAAAAAAAATGTTATTTATACAAGTAGGATTTGTTAAAACATTTATTTTTTTGAATAATTTCATTCTTTTAGTAAATTGGCCTCAAAGTGGTGCTACATATGAATTTATCCAACAATTTTCATTGGAAAAGTTGGGGAGATATTTAACTTATCTAGAATGAGTCTTACTAGATCATATGTTTGACCAAAATTGATTTTTAGTTATAAATACTAAAATTCACTTGTGCTGATAAGTTGGCCAAAAGTGTGACACAACTTTTTACTTAACATATTTAAAAATTATCATGTTAAACACATTTAGATGATCTGCTACAAATGCTCCTTCCTCCACCTTCAAAGTGTACAACTTCTTCCTCCAAAATAACTTTTTTACCAAAGATTTTCCATAATAAATGTCACCAAGATTCTTCCATAAAAATTTTGTTGTCTTCTCTTCATGGACATTCAGGAGAACATAATTGGCCAAGCACATTTTGATCAGACCCATGACTTTCTGGTCCATTGCATCCCAATCATCTTGTGAGGTTGTTTATTGATTGTTAGAGGAAACTACATCTCATAACTCTTCATCCATGAGAAAATCTTCCATTTTAAGTTTCCACAACTCAAAATTACCACCGTTAAACTTCTCAATCTCTATTCTTTTGGATGTGCTCACCATCTTAAATCTGCAATAAGTTATAAACTATATTTCTTTGCAAAAATCCCATTGAACAAGATCAACACAAAAAAATTGTCTTACCCACAAGGACAACAAAGCTAGCTAAGCTCTGATACCAATTGAAAAGAAATAAGAGAGCATAATATGCCTTCCTAATGCTAATATTCAGGAGAGAAATAAAGAAAATCTTTCAAAAAAATACAATTATATAACATAATATTAGGGTTAGAAACCATATATCTAATAGTTAAATGTAGATTTGATCAATAAAATATAGAAATAAAACACAAAGAAAATTATAGAAGAAACAAGACAACATAGAGAATTTAACGCGGTTCATCCAATCTACACTACATCCACAAAACTGCAGCAATCCAATGATTTTATTATCCAATGCAAAACTTATTACAATCTCATGAATAATCACCTTTTTCTAACATTCACTGAGTTTGTATTTATTTGTTGTTGTTTTTGTTCTGCGAGCATGAGGAACCACTGGAACATTACTGTTTAGTGTATCATATAGCACTACATAATCATTTTCTTTCTTCTCATGTTGCCACAGCTTTGGTCTTTTACGGCATTGAATATGACATCCCTGCTTCTCAAAAAAAATTTATTTTTAAAATCCCAAAGCCTATAACCAAATTCATCAATGCCATATCTAAAAGATATACACTTCTTTGATTTTGCATCAAGCTTGGCTCTATTTTCAAAATCTACATGTGCAAATGCTTCTTAACCAAAGGTCTTGAGAAAAGAATAACTCACCTTTTTACCTATCCATGCTTCCTCTAAAATACCACAACCCAAAGGATTAGAGGGACCTCTATTGATTAAATAAATAGCAATGTTTACAGCCTCTACCCACATGTTTAAAGGCAGCCCAACATGCATTATCATAGTTCATGCATGCTCCATTATTGTTTTTTTCATGTGCTTAGCCACTCCATTTTCTTGAGGAATCCTTGGAACCATTTTCTACCTATGAATGTCATTATAGGAGCAATAATATTCAAAATCTATGCTGAAATACTCAAAACCATTATCAGATCTGAGACATTTTAGCTTTTCACCTATCTCATTCTCAACCAAGCTTCTCCATTTCTTAAAAATTTCAAATACATCAGATTTTTTCCTAAGAAAATAAATTCATACCTTCCTTGTTGCATCATCAATAAAAGTGACATAATACTGAGAAGCATCGAGAGAAGATACTTGAGCTGGTCCCCATACATCTACATGCACAAGCTTCAATTTCTCATCTTTCTTTTGCTTCCCATCCTTGAGAAAACTAACTCTCTTTTGTTTTCCATACACACAATTTTCACATAAATCCATATTAACACATTTCAGGTCTGGTAAAACATTCTTTGAATGAAGTACTTTCATACCTTTTTCACTCATATGCCCAAGTCTATTATGCCATAGTGCTGATTTAGAATCCATAGCAATTGTCTAATTTTCTGCTTGCTGAACTGTAGCAACTATTCCTGAACATTGATTTTTATCTACAATAGCTAAAGTAGAAGGAATAGTATGATGTGTACAAAGATATAAGGTGCCTACTTTCACACATTTTTCTACCATTAAGGCACCTTTTGTAACCTTCCAATTTTTATCACTAAATGTAACAACACAACCTTC
Organism: Sequoia sempervirens; assembly: GCA_007258455.2. Classification (NCBI taxonomy): domain Eukaryota; kingdom Viridiplantae; phylum Streptophyta; class Pinopsida; order Cupressales; family Cupressaceae; genus Sequoia; species Sequoia sempervirens. Next base: position 7,789 of record VDFB02275077.1, read on the forward strand.
ATCATCTAGTTACCCTGCTGAAATTAAATTTATTTTTAACTTTGGAATGTACCTTACCTCATGTAGTAGCCAATGATTCCCATTCTGCAACTTAATCTTGATTCTTCCCTTTCCAACAATCTAATAGGGTTCATTATCTCCCAAATAAACCAACCCAAAATTTCCTTGGACACAATCAAGAAAATAAATTCTATGGGGCATAGCATGAAATGAAGCCCTTGAATCTAACACGCAAGAATCATCAAAATTATCAAGGGAATGAATTAAAGAATCCTCATCAGATTTATTACTTACCACATTTTCCTCTTTATTTCCTTCCTTTTTGTCTCCTTTATTTTTTCGAGAACAACAATCTTTCTTTAAATGACCCGGCTTACCACAATACCAACAATCCCTCTTGTCTGTAGATTGGGACCTTTTGTCCTTTTATTTTCCTCATAACTTCCCACGACTTATAGAATTGTTTCCTCTCTCCTTTGTTCTACCCCTGCTTTCTACATTCAAAATAGTGCCTAATGTGGATGTTCCACCTAAGCTTTTCCTATGAATTTCCTCACTCAAAATAACACCAACAACATCATCAAATTTCAATGTATTCGAACTAGAAACATAATTGCTAATATCCATGACCAAGTTATTCCACCTTTCAGGAAAATAACACAAAATAAAAAGAGCCCTAACTTCTTCATCAAAGTTTATATTTATAGAATTTAATTGACTAGTAACCATATTAAACTTATTTAAATGATCAACAATTGACCCACCTTCTACCATTTTCATATTAAATAAAGACTTCATAAGAAATACCTTATTCAAAGTGGAAGGATTTTCATATAACTACACTAGGGTTTTCATCAACTCTTGAGTTGTCTTTGTTGTTGTAATATTGAATGCCATTGATTGTGCTAGGCATAAATGGATGGCTCACAGTGCCTTTATGTCTAGAAGATTCCAATCCTTATCACTCATTTTTGTCAATTTCTTGGATATTCCTTCCAATGGCCTCCATAAATACTTTGATAGAGATAATCATCCATCTACATCTTCGATGACTGATAGTTCTTCCCATTGAATTTATATACCTTCAATTTACCCTCATCTGTTGTTTCTCCCACTTAACTGTGAGACTCCTACTCAACTGTGAAACTTTCTTGCTGACAATAAACAAACACAACCTAGTCTGATACCACTTGTTAGGGTTAGAAACTATATATCTAATAGTTAAATTCAGATTTGATCAATAAAACAAAGAAATAAAACACACAGAAAATTATAGCAGAAACAAGACAATACAAAAAATTTAATGTGGCTCACCCAATCCAGGATACATCCACAAAACCACAGCCATCCAATGATTTTAATATCTAGTGCAAAACTTATTAACAATCTCACAAATAATTACCTTTTCTACATACTGTAACTCCCATCCTAACCCCTTATAACAAGCTTTTTAGAAGCTTCCAGAATTAGGGTTTTACAAAGTCATTTTGCTTCTTTTTTGGTGATTTTTCCTTTTCTGGTAATGACACAAAAAATAAATGAAGAGTGTATAGTATAGCATAATAATTCAATACATACCAACACATAAAGATGCACATACATGAATAAAATGATAGAAAATAAAAGAATGAACGCAAGATTTACATGGGAAAACCCTTTTAGGAAAAAAACCACACACCAAAGTAGAGATCTCTTATATTATAGTAAAATGAATATTATATACAAGTTATAGAGCTATGCTCTTTCAAGTGTTTATTCATAGAATGAATTTGACAACATTTCCTTACAATCAGTTTGATCTCATTCCTATTGAATATGACAGCTAAGAGTGGGGGGGTGAATTAGTTACTACCAAACTAAATGCTTTAATCATTTACTAGAACAAGATCTTGATATTGCTTAATTGATTAAACATAAGTGAAAAACTCAAATAGTAACACAACATTTACGTGGAAAACCCAATGAGAGAAAAACCACAGTGAGGATTAACTCAGACTATAGAGAATACCCAAAATAATTACAGAAAGGATCACTACTTGAAATAAGGCTCACTGATAAGGATCACTACCTGAGATACGGCTCACTACCTAAGATAAGGATCACTTCCTAAGATAAGGACTCACTATTTAGACTCATTGTCCATAGGGCTACAACCTAGAGATATAAATATGGTTGACTGGGCCAGAATACAAGAGTTATGACTCACTTCCAAAAGTATGAACTAAAGGATTACATCTCCCTTGTGTTGAGTTAAGTTCTGAATGAATCTCTATATAAGTAGTATTGATTTTCAACAGTCGCTAAATAATTATGTTTTGATATTTAGCTGATATCTCAATTAGACTCACATCATGCACATACACTTTATTATCTTTTCCTATTTTTCTCACTCTACTTTGCTGCTCTCTCTCTCTTCTATTTTTTTACATTGAAGAGTCTCATATATATGTGTGTATATTTTATTCAACAATTAGGTTGGAATCATATAAGTTTAACACATTTCTTATGTCGGTAAAACATCCATAAAACATATCTCTAGGTCCACATAATATATTGCATATGCTAATTCAACCAAGATCTTCAGATATCAGAATCATAATTTGTCTCACTGTAGAAACAAGACCTAAAGACTAACACACTAGACCAACCAACACACCAAACCACATATAATGATCATCTTCGATAGGGAATAGCTTCTAGTAACCATATCATACATTTAGTACTATGTTGAAATCAATGACAACCTATTTACATTAATGACAACCATTTGATGTAATTTGATTTCCAACAATCTCCCCCTTTGTCATTGATGGAAACACAAGATGTGAAAATCCCACAAAAACAACCTTTGCAGTTCCCTTGATGAGATGAAATGATTTTAATTATTTCCACATGCTTTCTCTCACCCTTTGACATCAATAGCAAAGAAATAATATCTATCTCCCCCTTCAAAATTTTTACAAAAATAGTCTTCAAAAATTATATAAAAAATGGTTCTTTACCACAATCCTTCTTCCCTTAAAATATATCCTTGTATTTTTCTTTTACTTTTGGAAGAAATTTCTTCTAGGAATCCACTGCCAACTTGATGTTTAAACAAACAATATTGTTCTTGGCTATCAAATCAATTGTTTCTAGAAGAGTATATGGGATATTGATATTTTGTTCATTTTTCTCATATTCCACTAGGAGACCGAATAGTTGTTCCAATCTCAACTCAATTATCTCTTTAACTTTCCAAAAACTCTTCAAAATACCATCCCTTGCACCACAATGACTACAAGTTCAGACTGTAAGGAATTTATCCTTTTCTTCTATGCTCCATCCTTTTCATTAAGGATATCATATATTTTTCCAATAGAATCCAGCTCAGGCTCAATATCATTGATTTTTGCTTTGTAGTTTCC
>VDFB02275078.1:0-24183 GCA_007258455.2 Sequoia sempervirens
TTCTATACGAGATTGATGAGCAAGGAGACGACAGTGACGTCTACATTCCCAAGCACCGCAGTTTCATTTAATTATGTTTTGGAGTTGTTGATTTGTAAGAGTAGATTGAGTTATCATAGGTTCTTCTACTTCTTAAGGGGGAAGAGCAGGATAAATTGAGGAGGATGGACCAACCACTTTCTCTTTGGCAAGTTATATACTTGTTTAATATGAGGAGGTAGGACAGGAGTTGTTTCATTTTCCCTTGGTCATTTAAACATTGGCTGGGAAGTGTCAAGAGGTGGTTTTTAGGAGGTTGTATGGTTTCCTCAATGTTAGACTCAGGTTGAAGCATGGTTTCGTCTATGATAGGATGTGTTATGAAGAGACAATTCAGCTATCTTTTTGGCTTTAAACTTTTGATAAGCAATGTAAAAGAAGTCCTTATGAGGGGTGATAGGTTCCATGGGTTAAGGCCAAAATGCTTCTAATGAAAAGTTACCTTTGGAAGATAAAGGATTAAAGCCACTATGTTGTATGGTGAATACCTCATTGCCATGTGGAAACTTCAAACACTTATGAAAAACTGATGGGACTACTTTCATTGAGTGAAGCCAAGGAAGGCCTAGCTATAAATGAAATTGGTCAGATTGTGGAACAATGGAAAATGTCACATCCAAAGTCTTAGGTCCTATTTGTAAAGGTAGCACGATTGATCCATTCATACGGCATGCAAAACCATTATGTGTTTTAATCGATCCAGTCGGTTTATTATAATAATCTTGATATAGATCATGTAATACTTGAAACTCCTATGTGATCACATTCTCACCACAAGTGGGATCTATTAATATCCCATTAGTGGGATTGTCATAGATTCTACCAGCTATGTAGAGAGGACCATCAGGAAGCTTTTGTAGTATGTCTTTAGCAGAAAAAGTAATATCAAGTGATTTATTGGTTTGGCCCTTACGAGGGATAACATCTATCATAGCCACAAGTTTATCCATAGGACTAACTTGGGTAACAATATGAGGTGTATGAGGGTGTTTGTTGCGTGTATCAACAGTCATTACATCAGGATTTGAAGGTTCACTAGCCTTGAAAAATGAGGTAGTGTGTTTAGGCATAGGGTTGGTGAAAATTTGTAAATTATGGTTAGGGGGTGCAATAGACTTATTTCCTTGATCATTAACACCTACAATGGTCAATTTACCTGAATCAATGAGGTCTTGAACTAAATGTTTAATTTACTTACAATGTTTGGTGTCGTGGCCATTTTTATGATGAAAATGGCAATAAGAATTAGGTTTGAGGGTAGGTGGAAAGGGTTGATTAGGATCAAGTGGTCGAATGGGTGGTAAGATGAGCATGTGTTTTTGAATTAATTGGTTCATTGTGTGATGGAGGGTGTCGGGTAAAGGAGTGAAGTGTCTATTCAGATCACCATAATGATAAGGCATGATTGCCTTAGAAATGGCCATTGAATTTTGAACTTGTTGAGTTTGCTACGGTTGTGGTGGAGGAAAATTATACTGTAAAAATCCTCTATTAGGTTTGTAGAAGTTTTGCATGTTATTTTGGTAAAGTCAGTCTAAGGTGGGACTCATTCACCACAAGTGGTGAATTAGTCCTCTCCAAATTTCTGAAAATAGGGAACAACTGTAACACCAGATTTGGAAATGTCTTCTTGTTGGGTTGTCGAAGTCAATTATGCAGGAAACAAACAAAAAACCTTCTTCAAGCTTGAGATAGACTTGAGTTGACTTGAAGCATCTAGTTGCCGAAAATAAATCTTCAACACCTTATAACCTGTCAAATCCAAAAACAAAGGGCTACAAATACACAAGTAAAATGGGAAAAATGATTAGGGGTTGGTGAATAGGGGTTTGCCTTGGTCAAACCCCACTTTTGGTAATTAAACCCTTGAAAAGATAATGAAATTCAAGAGAAAGATAATGTAATAACATGCAAATGCTATCAACTCACCTAACCCTTGATGTTGTAAATTTTAGGCAATGTCAATGGTTGCTTCAAAGTGCTTGAATTGATGATGTAAAATTTTTGAATGCTTAAAATGTGCTTGAATGAATAAGAAGATTGTAGGGGATGTAAAATGAGGTGAAAATCACATATTTTTACAATTCTTGTGCCTTACTATCCATTCATACCTCATCACAGGCTGACAATGAGTGTTTTTGTATAAAATCCTAAAAGGAAATTTAAAATATTTTGAATTTGGGGCCAAGGGGGACTCATTCACCACCCATGGAGAATGGGTCCCACCTAGGACCTAAAAACATGTGTTAGGAAAAATGTTGTATTTAATGTTATTTGTTGGGATAACATTCAAAAATACACTTAATTAAGTCATATGAGGGCATAAAGGGGAAAAATAAAGTATGAGAAAGGTGTAAATAGTGAAGATGTGCCTAGAAAATTATGAAGTCTTGTTACAATACTTTACAACACTTCAAAATAGGACTTGTTGATGAATAAAAAGGTGATTTTTAAGGTGAATTGTATTAAATAGAGTCTAGAAGAATGTAGAAATGTCTTTTAACACTTCACAACACCTTCACAAGATGTCATTCTTTGAATTTTAGTACCTAAATAAGCATGTCCAAGCCATGTCACAGCATAAAATCAGAGCAAAATAGTTCCAGCACCATGAAACAAGACCTAAAAGGCTATGAAAATGACAAAGGGCCATTTTTATATGACACACTACCTTGCCTTGTTCAATTTCAAATTTCAAATTCTCTTCCACTTTTTTCATTCTTCAAGTTTCATTATTAGATTTTCAACAGTCTCCTTTGCTTCCTTTAGTTCCTGGTTAACTTCTTTATGTTTCATCTTGAGCTTCTAGATATGATTCCTTAGCTTTTGAATACACTCACCTGCTTGCTTGACATTTTCTTGTAGATCTTCATTTTCAGACTTTGAAGTGTCTATTCTAAATTCTTTGTCCAAGTTAGATCCCTTCGCCATTTGGCTCAACCTACCAAGATCTCCTACAAGCTATTAGACTTATTACAAAGGACCGACCACTAATACCAATTGTTTAAGAGGACAAATTAGAGGGGGGCTGAATCAGTTGCCACCAAGCTAAATGCTTTAATAATTTACTGGAACAAGATATTGATACTACTTAATTGATTAAACATTAAGTGAAAAACTAAAAGCTATCACATAAACATAGTAATAAAATATTTACTTGTAAAACCGAATGAGGGAAAAACCATAGTGAGGATTAACTCACACTATAGAGAATATCAAAATTGATTACAAAAGGGCTCATTCCCTAAAATAAGGCTCACTACCTAAGATAAGGCTCACTACCTGAGATAATGACTCACTATCCACATGGCTACAACCTAGAGATACAAAAGATGGCTAACTACCATAATACAATAGTTATGGCTCATTGCCAAAAGTATGAACTAATGGATTACACCTCCCTTATGCTAATTTTAGTTTTGAATGAAGCTTTATATAAGTAGTACTACTTTTCAAAAGTTGCGCAATAATTTTGTTTTGATCTTCAACTGATAACTCAATTAGACTCACATCATGCACACACACTTTATTATCTTCACTTTCTTTTTTCACTTTGATCTACTACTCTCTCTCTCTCTTCTCTCTTTTTTCTTCAGAAAGTCTCATTTATATATGTGTATATTTTATTCAATAATTAGGTTGGAATCATATAAGGTTAACACATTTCTTATGTCAACAAAACATTCATAAAATGTAGCTAGTCCACATAATATATATTGCATATGCTAACTCGGCCAAGATCTTCAAATATCAAAATCGTAGCTTGTCTCATGGTAGAAACCAGACCTAAAGACCAACACACCCGAGCACGTATAACAATTGTCTTCAATACGGAATAACTTCTGGTAACCATCTCATACATTCAGTATTCTGTTGACATCAATGACAACCTATTGACATTAATGAAAACTATTTGATGCAATTTAATTTCCAACAATTCCATCACTCAATGCACTACTACATTACATACAAACTTATCAAGCATTTCTAGAACACTTATATTCCAACTTCCATACTAGACAAACTTAACTGTCACCTTGATGAAGTTCTACCAGAATGTCGAAGGGACATGAAACCATGTCTCTTTGAATTATCACTGTCACCTTGATAGTACCTCCTTCTAATATGGTGAAGTCTCACCGATGAACCTTGCAACATTGACTGGGTGGCCCCCCACCACCTATGTGTCAACCATGTCATCATCGTACAGTTAATGTCATCATTCACATCATTTGTTCCCACCTTACCAGAATGTCGATGGGACCATCATCAATATCCTACAAACATCATATTGTCTCCTCGATGTAGTCTCCATTTGAATATCAAAGGGATCACATTTAAGGTCCCACTAATATCCACCTATCTCCTTGAAAGGTTTCCTTCCTATCATTCATCAAAATATTGAAGGAATTTACAAGTGACTCCCTCCAACATGGTGAAGTTTCACTGACGAAGCATTTACCAACATATCGAAGAGACTACCCATTTAGTCCCATTAACATTCACTTGTCTCTTCAACAAAAAACTTCTTACAATTCACTTGTATTTCAAAGTGACTTCAAAACAACTCCCTTCAACATTGTAATGTCAACCTGATGAATCCAAAGACTAAAGCCTAAAGAGCTTATCAAGATGTCGAGGAGACTCGCCATGAAATCCTATTAACATGTTCCTATCAACCCAATGAAGAACTTAATGCCAACCCATGGAGCACTTATCAGGATGTCAAGGGGAATAAGCATTTCATCCTACCGACATTCACCTATCAACTTAAAGAAGCCAAAGTTGATGCCTTTTATGCCAGCAAGTTTGAGACACCCTTTCTCAATGTCTATGATAGGTATATCTCTTCCTCCAAATCACCATGAAGGAATGTTGTATTCATATCTATTTGTTCCACTTCTAAGTCATATACTATTGCAAGTGACAATAAAAGCTAGATAGATGTCATATTTGATACATAAGAGGAAATATCCCCATAATCAATTCCCTCCACCTGAGAGAACCCCTTAGCAACCAACTATGCATTATACTTCTCAACACTACAATTAGGACCACACGTTTTCTTGAAAATCCATTTACAACCAACATGCTTATGTCCAACAGGAAAAGGTACTAGATCCCAAGTCTTGTTTTTCTTTAAAGAAGCCATCTCCTCATCCATGGATTTTATCCAAGAATCTAAATCATTCATACCCATTTCCTCTCTAAATATCCTAGGCTCATTAGTGTTTGTAATCAAAGAAAAGATACAACTAGAATCTAATAATGAATAACCAAACCATTTGGTTTCCGCCCAACTCATGTAGACCTCCTAAAGGGTTAAGGTTCAAATTTTTCTTCTTCTTCAAAACTTTTAGAGTTGCTTGATCTCTCTTCATCATCAAGTCTAACAAGAGTTCTAGGTTCATATTTCTTTGGAGTAGGTGGAATATGCACTACCTCCAAGTTCTTATGTTTCTCCTCTTTTCTGGTTGTAGTTCAATAGTGAAAGGTTTCATCTCTTTGAAAATCACACTTGTACTATAGAGAACCTTCTGAGCTTATAGAACCCAAAGCTTGTACCCTTTCACATCAACACCATATCTGATAAAGATACACTTAATAGCCTTGTTATCCAACTATGACCTTTTCTCCATTGGAACATGAGCATAAGCTTCACAACCAAATACTATGGTATGTCTCATCGAAATATTTTTACCAGACCATGTCTCCATGGGTGTCTTACCAACAAGCACTGATGTAGGAGATCTATTGATCAAATAACATGCAATGGATACCGCTTCAGCCCAAAACTTTTATTCAAGGCTAGCACCACTCAACATACTCTAGCCCTCTCCATCAACATTTTGTTCATCTAGTGTAGGAGCACCTAATGGATTTTATGCCTCCATGAGGCCATTTTGTAAAATTTCATTTAGTTTTATGTTTGAAGCATTTAATAAGGTCATTTAGACCATATTGAAAATTTTTGAGTCAGTAAATAGGTTATTAGGTGGGTCATGAGTTCATTTCTGCAAATGTTGTCAAAAGTGTAAAAAATTGTCAAATTGAAAAATTTGCAAAAAATGAGGAATATGAAGGGTCATTGTGGCAAAGGAAGTTATTTGGTTATTTAAACTCAAAGGGAAGTTGTGAAGATGATATAATATGTTTAAATTAACCCTTGGAGGGTCAAATACAAGTGGGGAGAGGTGGTTGTTACATTTTGAAGTGAAATCAATAAAAGACCTTGTTTTCTACATTTTTGAACATTAAATTGTTGTTTCAGAGCTTGGTACGGTCTTGTATAGAATTTTTATTATTTCTAGTTTATTTTATTGGATGGAGAATTGAATTAAATTTCTATTATTATTATTTTTCATTGAATTTCATTGAGTTTTGAGTGTTTTATGGATAGTTTACTGAAGATAGCTTACAAAATTAAGTCTCTAGGACATCGTAGCAGAATTTTTTTTAAAGATATGTTCGAAAGTAACCCCACCTAAATTTAATATATGTTATTGAAGCACTTAATGGGTATCCATATCAGTTTTTAGATAGTGGTTTTGAGTTTTCTTCTAAAAATTATCTCAAAATTACCTTATTTGTTGCTCTCATCAAAGAATAGTGAAAGATTGTGAGAAAATTAATTTGTTTGAAGTGCTATAGTTTTGGTCTTGAAATTCTCATTGAATTTATGTTATTTTGGAGTCCCCTTACCTTTGAATCAATTGGTATCAAATACCAATAAGGCCTGGGTAGAGAAATATTTTGTGTTAGTGTGTGTGTTATGTGGGTTGAGGAAATAACCCGATTGCCTAGGTGAGGCAAAGTGAAGTGGAAGCAAAGAGATACTTGCTTGTGGAGATGGATTTGTTGAGAAAAAAATTTCAGGAAGAGGAGGAAAGGAAGGGACAAGATATAGATGAGTTAAAGCAAGATATGAGAAGAAGGGAAACAAAGTTCAGTGATTTTTATGAAAAATCCATGATGATGATGGAAGAGTTGTATAGACAAGCAACAAGTTTGCACTTGAAAGTTAAGAAGAAGGTAGTATGGCCTATTAAAAGGTTAATGAAAATGAGAATAGTTGCACCTAATGTGAAGAAAAAATAACCATTGATGGGAGAGGGTGATGAACAAGCAAAGGTGGATGAAGAAGATGTTTTGTGGGAAAAGTTTGCAGCCATTAAAGATGAATGGGATAGCAAGGTTGGAGTAGGAAAAGCCAAACAAGAAGAAGAATAATGCATGGATATTGATAATAAGGTGCATGTTGAGAATCAAGTTGTTTCCGATAATGAAGTTGTTGATGAGGTGGTTGATAAACAATGGTAGATCATGAAGTCTCCAATACAATTTGAGAGACAAGGCACAAATTTTATGAATGATTTTGATACTAACAAATTGTTTTTGTAAATGGAGTTTTTATTATGTTTATCCTATTGTAGGTAGCTAAAAAATAAGATTGGAAAGGGAAGTCATTTCCCTTTGATAGGTCCAAAAACCTAAGCATGAAGATAGGAAAGCCAAGAGTGAAGATGAAGCATAATGAGAGTGTTGATGCATGTTATCTATACCTAGTGCATTGGAAGGGTACATCAGGTGAAGGGAGTAGTTGTATATTAGTTAAGAATGAGATCAAAAAAAAATTTATTGTAATTCCTCACTCAAGGGACTTGAGTTTCTTTTTCATGGGGAGTTTGGTGGAGGAGCACATAATGGGTTTTATGCTTCCACGAGGCCATTTTGTAAATTTTGATTTAGTTTTATTTTTTAAGCATGTAGTTAGGTAATTTAGACCATATTGAATGTGTTTGAGTCAGTAAATAGGTTATTAGGTGGGTCAAGAGTTCATTTTTGCAAATGTTGTCAAAAGTGTAAAAAATTGTCAAATTGCAAAATTGCAAAAAATGAATATGAAGGGTCATTGTGGGAAAGGAAGTTATTTTGTTATTAAAGCTCAAAGGGAACTCAAGAAACTGATATAATATGTTTAAATTAAGCCTTGGAGGGTCGAATCCAAGTGGGGAGAGGTGGTTGTTATATTTGGAAGTGAAATCAATAAAAGACCTTGTTTTCTACATTTTTGAACCCTAAATTGTTGTTTCAAAGCTTGGTACAATATTTTATATAATTTTTTATGATTTCTAGTTTATTTTATTGGATGTATAATTGAATTATATTTCTATTGGTTTTGGTCTCATTTAATTTCATTGAGTTTTGAGTGTTTTATGGCCATTTTACTAAAGATAGGTTGTAGAATTAAGTCTTTAGGACAACGTAGCAGACATTTTTTGAAGTATATGTTCGAAAGTAACCCCACCTGAATTTAATATATGTTATAGAAGGGATTAATGTGTATCCGAATAAGTTTTTAGATCATGGGTTTTAGTTTTCTTCTAAAAAATATGTCAAAATTATCTTATTTGCTGCTCTCATCAAAGCATAGTGAAAGATTGTGAGAAAAATCATTTGTTTGAAGTGTTATAGTTTTGGTATTGAAAATTTCATTGAATTTGTGTTAGTTTTGAGTTCCCTTACCTCTAAATCATCATCCTCTCTACAAATCAATTTTGTTGCGGAGTGTAGGGAGTAGTCTTATATCTCTCAATCTCGTGCTCTTTATAGAACTTGCCAAACTATGCAGAACAAAACTCAACACCATTATAAGTCCTCAAACACTTCATATTTATACTAGACTAATTTTATACAAAGGAATTAAACTTCTTAAACTAACCAAAGACTTCATATTTAATTTTGAGAAAATAAACGAATGTCCTACTGTAATCATCTATAAAAGAAACAAAATATACATATTTTGATAATGAAGGAACATTCACAAGACTCAAATCATGTGAATGAAGATAGTTCGAAACCCCAAAAGACTTGTGAGAATTAGAGTAAAAAGAAACACGATGATGTTCTCCCCATAAACAATGTTCACAAAACTAAAACTCGAGATTACAATCATCAAGGCCTTTAATAAGGATATTATCTTTTAGGGTTCTAATACCCTTCTCAATAATGTGACCAAGTCATTGGTGCCATAACATTGTATTCTCTGTAGGAAGCTTCATTTCCATGGAATGAGCACCCTTAGGTACCCAAAATTCATGAAAATCAAATGTAGCTACAACATGCTTCTTCTCTGCATGATCTAATGGTGAGGATGAAGAATCTAAAGAACTCTACTTCGGTACATCAGAAGAATTATTGCATTGTATAGTGCATGCATCAAGGTGAAACAAAGTGTCAATACGAACTCCCTTGGCTAATACTACATCTCCTCTTTTCATCTTGAATCCTCCACCAGAGAAAACAACTTACACTTCTATGTTAAGGTTTAGGAAAATTAGAGCAATAAACAATAACAATTATATGTAGATTAAATAACCTAGAAATAACAATGAAGAATAACACAAAAGAGATCAAAATAGAATTTTAACGTGGTTCACCAAATATGGGATACATCCATAGAAACTTAGCAACCTAATGGTTTTATTACCCAATGGAAAAAATACTACAATCTTGTGAATCACAGACACTGCAACTTACATCCAACAACTTATAACAAGATTTTTGAAAGCTTCTAGAATTATGGTTTTACTTGACATGTTAGTGGGAAAGCCTGCACCCTAAAAAGGATACGTTTTGAGTGTATAGTTTTTGCATGATCAGTCGACACATACCAACATCTTGAATCATTCAATTTACGTACAAAAATAGGGTTTCATGGAAAACCAAGGATATGCAAGACACCATCAATCCCCTTCACTTGTCCATTAGGAAATATGATTTTTACTCTTCCATGACCAACAATCTTTAGGTGAGAGTCATCACCTAGGTACACCTCTCCACCATTGTACTCCTCATACTTCAAGAACCAATCTATATGAGAGGTCATGTGAAAGGATGCACCAGAATCTATCAACCACACACCATCCAATGCATGGGTTGCCAAGGCTGCAATAAATGCTTCTCCATCATCTTGAGATGATTTATTGGGTTTAGAATCAAAGAAAATTTTTTTTCTTCTTCTTCTCCTTCTTTCAATCTTTTCAAATGTGACCAACTTCACCACAATTCCAACATTTTTCCTTGGAATTCTTACCAGGAGACTTAGATCTCCCTAGAGTATTTGACTTAGATTTCTTATCTTTCTTTTTGCCTCTCTCCTTTAGTTTACCACAAATTGCAAGGGCCTCCTTGGCCATCTCAGAAGACTTCCTTCACATCTTTTTAGATAATAATGAGTCAACATCCTCATCCATCTTGAAGGTGTAAGTAGTGCTTCCAATAGCCATTACTAGGTGATCCCAAGAGTTTGACAATGAACACAAAAGGAGCATGCAATGGTTTTGTTCAACAATCTTGTATCCAATGGAAACTAGTTGTACAACCAACATGTTAAATGTATTTAAATTATTTTCCATGCATCCTCCATCTTCCATTTTTAGAGAATGCATCTTATTTATCTGGAAATACTGTTTACTAGGGATTTAGACTAATAGACATCACCAAGCTTCTTCCATGGAGAACCAAAAGTTTTCTCTTCATAGATATTTAGGAGGATGGAATCAGCCAAACAAATTCTAATAAGACCCTTGGCTTTCTTATCGATGATATCCCAATCTTCTTGTTTCATGCTTGATGGTTTGGTTCTAGAAATAGCATCCCATAGATCACGACCTATGAGAATGTCTTCCATTTTGAGCTTCCAAAGTTTAAAATTTCTATTGTTAAATTTCTCCATATCAATCCTCCCAGATGTTCCTACCATATCTTTCATGTAACAACATCATAAAATAAACTTCTGAAAAAATCCCATTGAAACAAAGGTCAGCTCATAAAACCCTTCTAACCCAACAAAGGAATCGAGGCTAGCCAGGCTCTGATGCCAACTTAAAGGAAGCTAGGTGAGTAGAAACAACTTCCTACACTAATCTGAGTAGGGGAGAGTTAAATTTTTTATTATTATTTCAACACCTTATCCAGTTACAACAAGAGAAACACATAGAGAAGAATATAATAGAACAACAAGTACACTTAAACTATCATACACCAGATATACATGGGGAAAACCATTTCAGATAAAAAACCCCACCCTCCAAAAGCATAGTACTTCTATATTACTTCAAATAGGAGTTGCAATACAACCCAAGTATAAAGCTTCTACACAAGTGCTTCAAAATAAACACCTACTCTGGAGGTAACCCAACAACACTTCATTACCTAAAGGAAAACTATGCATTCTACAATACAAGGCATACATTTTATAGATAATACAAGACAAGAGAAGCTTCTAAATGAGAATGGGCATCCAAATACACATGGCACAATATCCCACGTCATAGACATGCATTTGGACAATTCTACTGGATTCCCTTACACCTCTTATAATTGTCATACATGCAAATATTCCTTCCTCAAGCTTGGGTGACTAGAATATGATAAAAATAACTTATGAAAGATGCCTTACACATCTTAAAGTTTCAATAGAATCTATCATAACTAACAAAAGTTACAACTATAAGAGAATTTATCATAACTAACTAAGAATATTAGATTCTCTTACAACCTTTCATAACCCAACATGGGTGCCAACTTTCTCCATGCAACAAGATTCCATATGATGCATCATAGAATCTATCATAGGTCAAAGATTCCAAAGTGGGATGCCTATTTCCACTTGGGATGATTATGTGTCATCTAGTCACCTCCAATGGGGATGCCACCCAGTTCGTGGGTCACAATTTATAACATGCCACCATAGGAAATTAAATAATACAAATTAATAAAATAATACATCAAATTAAATCAATATTAGGACTCTAAGGTTGGGACACCTTAATCACAACACCTTTTGTAGAAAATGTTAATTGTGATATTTTTAATCATGATGAACATGTTATTGCTCAAGAAATAAGTACCCAAACTAAAGATATCCCCTATATTCCTTTAGAAGAGTGGGCTATTAGAAATGTTAAAAATGATCCAAATAATAATTTGGAAGAAGTCAGATTGGGTGTTTTCTTGGTCCATGAGCCAAATTATTTCATTCAAAAGGATGAGGTGAAGATACATGAGCAACAAAAAAATGAGGTTTAAAAAATATTTTTTGATAGTTCAAAAAGTAGGCATGGAGATTGTGGAGGTTCTATGCTTGTATCTCCACAAGGTGAAAAGTATTACTCAACTTTTTGGTTCTCTTTTAGCTATACTAATAACACAACTGAGTATGAAATCTTGATCCATGGTTTGGAGTGGGCAAGCAAAACTAAGATAAGCTACCTACTGTAAGTATTTGGAGGCAATGAATTGATTGTGAACTAGGTAAGGGGTTTGCATTTGACCAAAAATGAATTGTTTGTCATATAAACATAGGGTATGGGATATGATAGAAGAGTTTGATGCTTTCAATCTATTATCCATACCTAGATATTAGTTTAGGTGCTCAATTTGATATTCCAAATGATTTCAATTGTGATAAGCTATAAAAAAACTTCAAGGTGGTTGTAAGGCCATAAATTCTTGATAATTATGTACATTTGTAAGTTTTGACAATGAAAAACAAATTTCTAACTTCTTGATTGAAGAGGTTGAGTTTTCTGTTGGTAATCAACAAAAATTGAAACAACAATATGGTGAACAAAATATGCAGTTGAGATCAAATAAGTTACCAAATGGATTGGTAACCCTTGAATCCATCTTCAACATAGATAACCAAGTAAGAAAGGAAAGGCCCATCATACTGGTTAAAGAAGAACGCTGTGAACCTATTGAGATTTTCAAAGCTGAACTTCACAAATTGGGTAAGATTTGTACTAAAAAACAAAGAGATGCACTTGTTGCACTTTGTCAAGAATATGATGACATCTTTTCTTGGGAATGAAATGATTTGAAATCCTTTAACCCTAAGTTAGAACAACATACCATAGAGCTAGAACCTAATGAAAAAATAGTAAGGCAGAAGCAAAGACTTTTGAATTGAAATCTTGAACATCTCATGAAGAAGGAATTAAGCAAGTTGATTGAAGGTGGTATCGTTTCCCTATTAAGCACCTATTATGGGTGTCTAACTTAGTTCCTGTGAGGAAAAATAATGGAGAAATTAGATTTTGTATGGAATTTAGGGACTTAAATAGAGCTTCACTTAAAGATCATTATCCATTACCTTCTATGGAGAAAATATTGCAAGTTGTATCAAGTTCAAAGAGGTTCTACTTGTTGGATGGATTTTCTAGTTATAACCAAATCTTGGTTAAAGAAGAGGGCCAATAGAACACAAGATCCACTACCAAATTGGAGACCATGGCATATAAGAAGATTCATTTTGGATTATCTAATGCCAGTGAAAGTTTTCAAAGAGAAATAGATATGGATTTTCAAGGTCTCATGAACAAGATTGTCCTTGTTTATTTGGATGATATTACTATTTTCTTAAAGGATGCAAAGAAGCATTTTTCTCATCTAAGGAAAATTTTTGACAGATGTAGGGAATATGGTGTATCCATTAATCCAAAGAAATACATATTTTTTGTTCATGAAGGTAAATTACTTGGTTATGTGTTGTCGAAACATGGTATCACAATTAAACCTAAAATGGTGAGTTCCATTTTGGCTCTACCTTTTCTGAACCATAAAAGGGGTTTACAATGTTTCATAGGCAGAATTAATTTTTTCAAAAGGTTTATACTAGATATTGGCGATTTGTTGAAGCCACTCACAACCATGCTAAGGAAGACTATGGTTTTCAAATAGACTAAGGAAGGAAAGGAAAATTTTGATGCCATTAAAGAAGCCATAACACCAACACCTAGATTGATGAATCCTAACTATTCTAAGGATTTCTTCCTTTATGCTTATGAAAATAAGGATACTGTCTCGTCTATGCTAGTGCAAAGTAATGACAAAATTTTGGAGCAGCCAATAGCCTTTTTCAGTCAAGGTCTAGAAGGTTATGAGAAAAGGTATACTTTTTTTGAGAAACATGTTCTTGTTGTTATTATAAGTCCAAAGAAATTTAGGAATTTGGTTTCCAACAACAAAATCCAGTGAATGGTTTCTTATCCTAGTGTCAAAGATTTTCTTTTGAGTAAAGATATAAATAAAAAAGTGCAGGTTGGATAACCAAGTTGATGGAGTATGATGTGGAAATCAAGATAAAAAAGCTAGTAAGAGGTAAGGGTTGATGCGAGAAACTAGATGATGATATAGAAGGAAGCAGGGAAGAGGTTATGGAGGTTGTACTAGCCATCCAAGAATAGTCCCAAGCAATTGTGCATACTTCCCCTACAAGATGGGTGCAAAATATGATTCATTTCCTCAAAACTAGTGATTTTTTGCAAGGAATGGATAGGGCTAAGTGAAGATATTTTAGGATTAAATCATCCCATATGTACTATTTAATGTTATACTTTTCACAAAATACATTAGTGATGTGTTGCTTAGATGCATTGGTGTTGACAAAGTTGACAAAGTGCTTGAAGAATTCCATGATG
The DNA here is from genome assembly GCA_007258455.2 of Sequoia sempervirens. Lineage (NCBI taxonomy): Eukaryota > Viridiplantae > Streptophyta > Pinopsida > Cupressales > Cupressaceae > Sequoia > Sequoia sempervirens. Next base: position 14,526 of record VDFB02275078.1, read on the forward strand.
GGGCAACTGGTGGACATTTTGGACCAAGAACTGCAGCTCTAAAAATAATGAGGGTGGGCTATTTTTGTCCTAGTTTATTCAAAGACCCATTATTTGATAAGTAAATGTAAGAAATGTGTCTTCTTCTCAAGAAAGGAGAGATTTGTTTCCCTTTGCATCCCATCCAAGTTGAACAACCTTTCATGAAGTGGGGAATTGATATTATTGGAGCTCTCAACCCACCTTCTAATGTAGGTCATAAGTGAGTCCTCACTAAAATTGATTATTTCACCATGTGGACTGGGGCTATAGCATCCAAGGAGGCTAATGTGTCTACTATCCTAAATTTTTATGATGATTTCGTGACGAGTTTTATTGTGTCTGATTCAATTATTTATAATAATGCTTTAGCATTTGTGGGCACAAAATTAAGTGAATCATCCATCAAGAATGACATCTATTTGAACAATTCATCAAACTAACACCCCCAGCAAAATGGTCTAGCTAAGTCAAAAAATAAGATATTGATAAGGATCATCAAGAGAACCATGTAAGATAATCAAAGAGATTGGCATAACAAGTTAAAATATGCCCTATGGGTAGATATAATGACTCCCAAGGTATCCAATAAAAATTCCCCATACATACTAGTGTATGGAAAGCAAGCAAGGATTCCCTTATTAGTTGATTTAAAATCTCTTGGATTGGATAATCAATTGGAGATGTTGGGGGAGAGGAAACAATGATGGTCAGATATGCTCAGCTAATGGAGTTAGAAGAAATCATAGAAAAAGTAGTGAATAAAATTCAAGAGCATCAAAATCAGGTCAAGAGGTCTTTTGAAAAAAAGCAAACCCCTAAGGTCTTCAAGGAAGGAGACATAGTCCTCAAGTGGAACGAATTTAAGAGAAAACCTAGAAGAAACACAAAATTTAATGCCATGTGGAGTGGCCCCTACATCATTTATGAATGTAATTAGCATAATTCCTTCTAATTATCAAATATGGATGGAGAGGAAGTTCCAATCCCAGTCAATTAGATTCAGATCAAATGTTGTTTTTGAGGTATTTAGTTTTAGTTTTTTGTACATATTATTTTAGGTTTTCTTGATTTCCATGAACTGCACATGTTTTATTTCATTTTTCCCTCAGTTGAACCCAGTTACTACAATAATTTTTATGACTCTATACCCAATGGATTTGATAAGGCTATTAAATTCAATTATTAGCAAGCAATCATCTAAGAAAGCCACCAAGAATGTTCCCATTTTCATGCCACCTTTTATGCCCATCATTTATATCAAATTAGAGAGATCCCATAAGTGCACCCTATTGAAATACATGCTATTTTTTATGTTCTAGGGTTTTATATTTTTTGAAATTCTTCAATTGTATCAAATTAGAGTTTCTACTTCTACAAGTTTGTTCCTTCTAAAACCCTTATATATTAACCCCTCAACCTTAGGCTTGAGCATGCACTTTCCCATGCTTTTGTGTTGAATCCTTTTATCTGTTTCTCAGTCTTTTAAGATATAAAAATGAATTGATATCAATAATTTTTATCTATGGCACAAAAAGGTGCTAAGTTACCACAAACTTTCGACATTAAACTCATTAAAAGCATCACTTTTCTAGGAACCTTGAGAAGAGTAAACACAAATGGTATTCTACAATCACAACCCATTCAAACATCTAATAATGTCCTTTACCACCACAAGATAATTACATCATGAAAATACCTAACAACATTACTAATCCATACTAACTAATCTTACCATAAAATAATCTAATACCATACATCAACAAGCTTCAACTATCATTCTACAATCCATAATACCAACCAACTCAACTCACATATTGATACCCAAAGAAGACACTCAATTTCCTCCATATACATTATAGATCACCAATCCATTATACCAAATCAATCATCTGCATAACTATTATTGTTTTCCTACCACCCTTCATGACCATCATTTATATCCGATCAGAGAGATTCTATATGTACATCCTATTGAAATCCATGCTACTTTTGATGTTCTAGGGTTTAGAGGTTTTGAAGTTCCTTAATTGTATCAAATTATTCTTTCTTCTACTACAAGTTTGTTCCTTCTAAAACCCTTATATATTAAATCCTAAACCCTAGGACTGAGCATGCACTTTTTTTATGTTCTTGTATTAACTACTTATATCTAGTTCCCAGTCTTTCAAGTTACGTCCTTATGTCTAGGTCATCATATGTTCAAAATTTAGCTAATTCAAAGAGTTGTCAATCTTTTGGCCAGTGGTGCTAATTTTTTGACCTCTGATGAAGTTACCAAAAATTCATCTTTTACCAATCATAGTGTTAAAAAGAAATTAAAATTAATGCTTCATCTATATTTTGACTAGTTCTAAGAACTCCTTCAGCCCCTGACAAGGTTTTCAAAATGTCTATTGGGGATAACATAGGTTTCCTAACCTTTTCTTTTGCTAAAATAATTATATCCTTTCCTTTGTTAAAATATCATGCACTCAAATGCCTAGGCAAGGTCCCCCTTTTCAAAAGAACTTATTGTTCATGTTCCAATATCCTTCACTTAAGTTCCTAGGCCCCACTCTTCTTGTGCCATGTGGTGGCTCCTTGTTCCATCACATGCATTCTTTACATCATGTGTTTCATCCCTAGTGGCAATGGATGAAGTTGCAATGTGTGATATTCAGGATCAATGGTTGTAATGAATGGAAGGAGATATAACAATCATCACAAAAGGTATTCACACCGCATTTTAGGTTTACACCAACAGAGTCACATATGTGATATGCGAAGGAAGGATTTGGAAGTAATATTCCTTGCTAGATGTCAGAGCCTGATTTCATTGCAAGGTTGATGTGCATCACATTTGTTTTCCAAGAAGACCAAGGATTTTTGTGAAATGCAATGGAAAGAGGGGTTAGTGATTGGTGATGTCAGCAATGCTAGATGTCAAGTTATGGTTACATCACATGTGTTATTCACATCGTGAATTTTACTATCACCAACCAAAGCATAGGGGTGATATGTGATAAAGAATTCAATGGCCCAAATTTATGGAAGGTAATCAATAACTATCAAAGGTGATCTATGCATCACATTTTCATGTTGTGTAGAAAGTGTTCTATATGTGATGTGTGACATAGGATAGTATATACTAAAGGAATATTTAGAGGCCTAGTGGTGAATAACCATTGCATCACATGGGCATAGGCCATTGCATTTTGCTACTTAGCTACTAAGGGGAGGTTGTGATATATTAAGGCTATGCAATGGTCATTGATCATGAATCTCATAGTAATAAATGGTCACATTTTGAAGCTTCCTTTAAGGTTGTATATTGGCCACTAATGCTTGATCCAACAACCAACATTCAAATATAAATGGTCAATTGCTCTAGTTCACAAGAAAATGCTAGAAGGTATGGCTCAACGACATTCACAGCTACTTGATCAAATCTAATCCACCTTGGATCAATTTGTCACATTGTTCAAACACTACATTCATTATTGGATGGTGCCATAATTACTCCTTGGTGTGTTGTAGAGTCCAAATTCTTCTGTCAATGTATTTTTCCATTAAACGTACCTAACATAGAATCATAGAATAAGATATCCAAGTAGTGAAGGGTTTGATTAATATTATGATTCATAAAAAAAATGACCATTATCCAAATATTTAGAGAATTTTAGAAGATATATCCTCTTGACGAAGGATAGTGAGACCACATGATCTATGGGTAATCTAGATCCTTTAGCAATAAAAGAACATAAATTTTTTGGGAAAAATGACACTCTTGATGGATGGACCTATGAAGTCCAAAAGGTGTTGATTGGTGGCTAGAAATAATTATGTAATATGAAGCATTCACAAATAACATCTCCACAAAATAAATGAAATGAAGTACAAAACCAATCACTTGGAGCATTTGGTGGAACTTGAAAGATAAATATTTAGAAATTATTTTATATGAAAGATTTAACAAAGTGATTATCCATCAATTAATTTTTTCTTTAGGAGCACTATCTTTAGGTATGATTATAATAGTTCCTTTAATATTGATAAAGTTCCCCAAATATTTGTAATGAAAAGATTTAGTTTTAACCTTATGAAGGTTTTCTCCCACAATATCCCAAAAGCATTCATAAAAAATCACAAGGGAACCCATCTAGACCAAGAAGCTTGTCACTACCCATTGTGAAAGAAACTTCATCAAGGTATTCTTTGGTAAGAAAATGGTCACAAAAATGTACTAGGAATTGGAAACTTGGTAGGGGACAAATTGAGGCATTGATGTAAAGTAGCAACTAAACTCAAAGTATACTCTCGATCATTAAACACTTGCTCATAGTGTCAAAAAATTCCTAAATAATATTAATAACCTATTTCAATAGTTTGTACAATTGAATATGTTATTTCCATAATGTTAATCAATGTTAATTAAAAGAGTGCATACAATTAACCATAAAAAAACTTAGATTAAATTTATATCTAGATGAGAATGATAAAGTATGTGAACTAATGTTATTTTAGGAAATTAAATTTGAGGGATTGAGTAAACTCTAGGACCAATGATGAAAAATAAATGTAATTTTGCACTGTAATCTATAGTGTCTCAAGTCTAAAAATGAATCCTTTATTTCTAGAAGCAACCTTGAGATTAGAATAACTATTGAAATAATTTATGGATCAAATCTATAGATCTAGGTCACTTTTATGTAGCATGGATTTATGTTGACCCATGTATCTAACCTAGTGAGATGTATGCTTCTTCTCCTAAGTATACTATGATATTTTCCTATTTTTTGTTATCAAGGATTGATAGTATTTAAGTATACCTTAAGGATTTTCCCAAATCACAAGGGTCATGTTCACCTAGGTTGACCCCCATGAATAGAACAAATGTTATGGTCATACAAATTACCAAGGATAAATCTGTTTCATACAAATGCTTTAGAATGATGATATAGATAAATAGCTTAGTTTTAGTGCTCCAAATCAAAATATTCCTGGAATGATACTTCTTATAGTGCATATGTCTTTCAATGAATTATGAGATGATAAAATTATGCACATTTAATGTCTTTAAATACTAAGGCATTCATCTTGTATCATATCCTACATTAGAATTGGCTTCAATCATCTTCAAATCACATTTACATTTAATTTGCAATCACTAAGTGGTTTAAAATCTGAAATTCTTCATTGTATGTAAATTGTATATTTCATTTTAGCTCAAAAACAAGTAAAAAATTACATAATTTTATTTCAAATTTACATCAAATCATCATTTTTAGAAATTTTCATCTTCAAATTAGTTAAGCATTGCATATTGGATCTAAAAATTGCATTGAAAATTTTCCTTTAGTGTTGCATAGTTACATTTCAATCACATTGTCTCGATCTGAAAAATGATGCATTGTTTGATTTCAAGTTGCATAAAATTATAACTTTTAGGTTGTGGGTATGTGCAGGATCGTGATGGGCCAAAAAGTGGCAATATGATGGGTATGTGGCTGACAACTATTTTTTTACCCAAAATTGATGAAACGAAAAGGGTTTTTAAAGGAGATTCTCATCTTTCCATCGATATAAATTATGCTTTACATTGAATTTAATAAGTAATTATTGTTCATTTTCTATTCAAATTATGACTAAAGTCCTGATTGATAAACTGATTGAAAAACATCTATAGCTTTCAAATGGTATCACATTTTTTGAATCCAAAACATGTGTCACATTCTATGCTTCACATAATATAGGATTAAAAAAATAAAAATTGAATTTCATGAAGTTTTGACCAAGTTAAGGAAATTAGACATACAAGTATTTATATTTTTTAAAAATTTGTAATAAAAAATTCATAATTAATTATTTACTTGGAAAAAAATTATAAAAAAATATGCATCACATCGGGGCACGAGTCCTCTACTTATATCTAAAATATTATAACAAAATATTATCATTTTATTGTGGTTAGGGTGGTCTGGTCGACACCTACTTCTTATTTTTTCCTTGAAATTTAAGTACCACTGCATTAAAATTTCAAATTTTCACCAAATATATATATATATATATATATAATGTAGTAGTTTAGAAACTACATTTAATTTTCTACAGATTCTATTCTTACATATTTTTGAAATAATATAGATAAATTATTCAAATTTTTACGTCAAGTTGCCTAACTTTGATTTTTTTGAATTTTTTGCCACTTAAGGGCCTATTTTTTCCATGATGATCCTACACATACCCTTGTGGTATCTTAGAATCAATCAATTATTGCATTTTGGATCTCAAATTTTCCTTCAAAAATCCTAAAAACATTTTCAACTTTGTTTCATACTTGCATCTTTCATGTCATTGTCTTAAATTGAGAAAAATCAAGAGAAAAAGTCATTGATTAACTTGTTTGCAGCTAGAGAAAGAAACATTAAATAACAACATAAATTTTCAAATTTTCAATTTTAAGAACCCTGTACAAGGACCCATTCACCCTTGGGTGCAATTTCCTTGTATAGTTGTCTCAAAAAAAAATTTCATAGTGTTTTGGATTTGTATTATCAGTTTGCTTCTACTTGGAGTTGTCTAGTTTGAAATTCTGGAAAAAATGTTAATATAGCATGTGCAACAAAGATGCCATTTTTCTTGATTTGTTGCAAATTTGGTAAGAATTGTTGCACTTCAGTATTGAAAATCATCAGATATGTAGGAAAATTGTTTACATTTTCTGAAGCATTCATTTTTACACAAATTCATGCCTCCAGGTTGTTACAACACACTACATAGTAATCTAGTCATGTTAGATCTCTTTCCACAAGTGCATTGTATATTTACCAAGCCCTTTAGCTATAATGACTTTGATATGTTAGATGAATCCCTTGGGGACTTCATCTCACCTAGATCATCCACCAAATATTCTAACATTCCAACCATTGAAATCCATGATAATCATAGTAGTCATTCTCATGATATCCCTCTTGATGGTGAGAGTATCTAACACAAGAAAATTAAATCATTGACACATTTATTTATTTCACTTTCCCTAGTCTTTATTCACCTCCCAACATCCTCCCTACTTTTTAGAACACTTTGGTGCAAGAGGATGCAATCATGGACAATCATGACAATCATAGTTGTTCTTCTCCTGATACCTCACCCACATGTGAAGAAGGAACTATGGTGTTAGAGGATCCAATCATTGACTGCCATTAAAATCTTGTTTTTTCTCTCTCCCAATACTTCTTCTAATTGGTAAGATATTATAATTGCATAGGTGGATAAAACTATTTATACATTTCTATCAAAAAATAGTAAGACGAATGACATAGATGAAGATGTTAAGTTCACATTAGATCCCACACAATAGAAGGTCATCTAGGTAACTTAGTTGAGGTTATGAATGCACAAGTAACAGTTGGATCTCCTTTAATTTGTGAACCTCTTGAACTCTCTGGTTGTATCTTAAACTTTGCAAGGAAATAACTAGTAAGTATTTGTCACAATAACCAAGTTATCAAATAGTTTCTCACACATATAACATTCCTTTAAGTTTAGTTGTAAAGATTATGATATTGTTGAGCAACTTCGTTGTACTCTGATAAACATCTCCCTTTGTGATTTGATTCAAATATTACCTACATATAATGGGATGTTCTAAGAGATTTCATAGAAGGTTGATGGCCCATATTTTATTGAACCAAATGATGTAGCTTCCTTATTTGATTGCATGCAAGTGAAAAAGTTGGATATCACATTCCCTCAACATGAATTACCCTTGCTTGAGATACAAAATAAATATGAGGCCTTAATTTTAAAGGTGATCATTAATGAAACTGAAGTTAGGAATATTCTCATAGATAATGGTGCAGGTCTTAATGTTTGTAGCATTGATCTACTAGATAAATTAGCGTGGAAAAGAAGCTTATACAACACAATGATGTTAATATTCATGTCTTTGACAATGTTAATAGGAAAGCATTATAGATGATGACATTACCCATTGAGATTGGACCTATTGTTTTTCCTACTCTTGTTCATATCATCTTAGGACCTCTTTTATAAAACCTTCTGCTAGGGAGACCATGAATTCATGCAATGGAAAGAGTCTCATATACTATTTTTTATGAGATGAATTTTGAATATAACAACAAGATATGCAAGGTTAAAGCGAATGAACAAAGTTATAATTCACAAGTTCAAAATAACCATAACACTTCCAAATCTCTTAATAATTTGATTACAACTTAAAACATAGAACCTATACTAGTTTATGGTAATCCTAATTGTCTTTCACCTACAACAAAACTCTTAGAAAATGATTGGGGACCATTATATCTTACACATTGTTTCAAAGGGGAGTCTCAAATCTCTCCCTCAAAGTCTAAAGAGTCAAATGAAAATGATGCATCTTCAAACACTTGTTTTGGGAATGATTATGGTTCATTATATTTTACAACCTCAACAACATCACCATATGGTGGTGATGGGGGTTCTTCAACTCCCATCCATCATGAGAGGAAGATACTTAGATTTATAAAAATTAAAAAAAGGATTTGTGTGCTTTTCAAGAAGCCAATCATTCTCAGAATCATAAAATATCTTCATTTGAGTTGGAATCATGTTATGGTCTTGGATATGTAAAATCCTTTCCAAACATGGATATAATGAAAACATGGAAAAAAATAATAGAAATCAAGTGAAGTCTATATCGTACTTTTCCTAGCAGGGTCTAGGTTTCCAACCTTTATCTTCATATTCATCTAATTCCTTACCATCTACTATGTGTATAACATATTATGCTAAGAAATAAATGTCCCCTATTGATCAAGAGAATATCTTGTTGAGGTTTCTTAAAGTCCGCTTGATTACTCTTCCTCCAAGAATAAGAAAATATCATTATCAAGACTTCATGAGAAAAAAATTCATTGTCAAGAGCATTAAAGAGTAGATTTATCAATCATTTGTTGCAATAATAAAGATCCTAACATCATGTCCTTGTTTATGTGTGTTCATCTTATGAAGGCTAATATGCATTGTTGATCCTAAAGAATCCAAGAATTTCAAGTATCTAAATGAATCAAGCAAAGCAAGATCAAGTTCCTTTGCAGAGATGTGTTTGACTTCAATTCTCTAAGAGAATCCATTGAAGGGTGGTGAGTTGTATAAATCATTTTTCATTCATAAATTCCTTCCATTTTCCATTATATTTCTATCAAGGTTTAATTACCCAATAGGGGTTTGACCAAGGAAAAGCCGCATACAAAAAAACAAACAAAAAAATTCCTCTTTGTGTATGTGTGGGTTATAAGTTGAAGGAGTGGAAAGATCTTGAAGAAACAATTTTTCATTATTGTGTTTGTTGTCATGCATATTTATTTGAAAGGTTTTGTATTGCATATGAATTTGCACATGAAAAGAAAGAGAGAGATGATGCTATAAGTGGTGTTGAACAAATGAAGCCAAGAATTCTTTAAGTTAGCAATTCCATGGAATAAACACAATTGGAAATTGATGATAAGGGAAAGGTAAAACCAAATGTAAGTGCAGGAAAAGACAATTAGTTGGGTGGAGGCATGAAATTCTTATTTGAAAAAGGTAGAAAATTTCCATAATGATCTTTCAGAAATAAACATCAACATAGTCTAATGATAAAGACACTACAAAA
>VDFB02275079.1:0-54357 GCA_007258455.2 Sequoia sempervirens
TGACTCTTTAAAAATGTATTTTTCCCCTTTCAAATGTTTCGACTTTACTCAATGAAGAATTTTTATGTTTCAAATACTTAACTCTCTCAAAATTTTGATTTCCATAGTTCAAAAACAAAATATTAATTTCAACTTCAATACAAAGCTTATCATTACCTTGTATGGATTTCATATTAAAAATCAAAATCAAATATTTCTAAATTCATTAATAAAGATTTTATTATGCAAGGTGATTACAATTTTACCCATGGTAATATAAGATTCATAAATTTATTTAACTTAATATATATATTTATAAATATATATTTATTGTAGATTTATATACTTGAATATATATATGCGTTGATATATTTAAATATTAATATTTAAATATATTAACAAGTATACATATATATATATTTCCAAGTAAAACTACAATTTAAATATTTATATTTATATATTATTAAATATATATATATATTTTATTTACATATCAGAATATTTACACTTATACATGTTAGTATTTGTATATGTAAATTCCTAGGCAATATTAAATAATATAATTAATATCACTATTCACAGGCAATTGAGAACGTGGGTATGTATATTTACATATATAACAATACGTAGTGTACACGTAAATGTATGTATATCATGTTGACACGTACGTATGGGCATATCCATCTGCCGAACATACGTATGTATTGACATGTATATACATACTTACTTGACCTATTAACATATATCCATTCACGTTTTCCATATCATGGTCAAAGCACAATAAGTCAGACAAACGAGTAATCATCACTTTTCAAAGCATAAAGAAGTAAACATAACTCCAAGCCTAAGGATGACTTATCTATACCAATCATAACTGACTTGGTTTCTCATAACCTATACTGACGTGTGTGTATGCTCATTTGATACTCGTTACTGCTTACCCGACCAAGTTCCTCCCCGAATGATGTCTCTCCTCTGTCCAGAGGAACAGTCTTCGTACCTGCACATCATGACATGACATCGGCAGTCATATGCTCATAATAAAGTAAAAACATCTCACAAGTTAGAATAACGTTATTCCATAATTGTTTGCAATATTTAACCAAGACTAAATCATTTAGAAGTAACAATCAAATGAAAACATCATTTAAACATAACTCATTCATTTATTAACGAGATCAACCATGTTTTATTCATCATCAAGATTCAAACATTACAATCAATTGCCCTATACAATAGTAGCTATAATATCGGGATGTAACAGAAACTCATTGAGGCATCCTATAGACATATTTGGTGGACCCCATGTTGTGTGCATGCCATGAACAATGCACTCAAGGACATGGGGAAGATTGATTGGATTAGAGGAGTGGTCACTGATGCGAGAGATGTGCAGATGTTTATCTGCAACCACCACACTTCCCATGCACTCTTCAGGACCTTCTCGAAGAAGGAGTTCTTGAAACCGGTGGAGACCCGATATACATCATATTTCATTCTCTTGGAGAGAATGATTGAGTTGCAAGAGGCATTGCAAGTCATGGTTATGACTAATGAGTGGAATAGGTGGGCTAAGGCCAAGACAACACAGGGGAGAAGGGTGAAGGAGATAGTGAAGAGTGATGTGTTTTGGACTGATGCGAAATACATTGTCTCCATCATTTCTCCAGTATTCCAGGTTATCAGATGTGGGGATGGGGATGCACCTAACCTTGGAGAGGTGTATGAGTGCATCGACTCTATGCTTGACCAGATGAGGGTTGTTGTGCGAGTGAAGGACCCCTCTCTAGCATTCTACAATGAGCACATCTAGCCAATCATTCAGCACAGATGGGACAAGTTGAACACTCCTTTTCATATGGCTGCCTTTGCCTTGACTCCTAAGTGGTACATGGCTAGACTGGGTAGAGTTACACCAATTCGGGATGATGAGGTGAAGGCGGGTTTCTTTAGGTGCATAGAGAAGATGTACGATTCTACAAATGCCAGCACAATTCACACTGAGTGGACCAAATTTGCCACTCTTAGAGGCTATTCAGATGCAACAAAGGTGGATATAGACTCTATGGCACAGGATGACCCACTTTTGTGGTGGAATTGTCATGGTTTGAAATCTTTGACCACCACTCTAGCTATTCGTCTGCTATCCCAGGTTTCCAGTTCTTCAACTGCTGAGAGGAATTGGTCTACATATAGCTTCATCCACTCTCTTAAGAGGAACAAACTTACCTCTAAGAGAGCAGAGAAGCTTGTGGCTGTACACAGTGCTTTGCGTCTCATGGACCGCAAGACAGTTGTGTACAAGGAGAGTCCAATGGCACGATGGGATTTGGAGCCAGAGGAGCCTTCATAGATTGATGAGGATGATCCTACCACTTCAGATGCAGGGATGGTTGGTGTGAGATTGAGGGATCTTGACCTTGTGGAGTCCAGCAGTTCCGGTGATGAGGAGTTTGTAGATGATTAGAGGCCTCCATTCACTACATTTTGAGTTTAGACATTCTGGCATTTTGTATTTTCATTTTGTAATGCTACTCATTGTAATGATGAATCATGTAATCAATTAATCATCTTTATAGACTTTGTGATATCATCATATCTCATATGACATCAGATATTCATATTTGGTGATATAATAGAAATCTCCAATTTGACAATTTCATTTGTCAAATTTTATTTAGCAATTAGCATTCAAATATCTTCGTATTTAGATTTAGTATTTCAAATTTTGCCATGTTATAATTTTACTAATTTCCTATAGTTTCATTTGAAATGTAATTCTTATACTGTTATACATCTTTTCAAAACTAGTTTTTCAAGTACTATAAGTATATGTATAACTATATATCAGCACCACCACTCCGCCAACCCCCCGCCGCCGTCCCCCTGTCATCTCCTCGCCGTCCCCAAACTTAGGCCTTTTGTCCCCTCGTCTCCGAAACGCGTTTCCTCGTCCCCCCGTTTCCCCATCCCCCAGGCCCGTGGAACACTGATATTCTTAGCAATCTCTACATTAAACTCTTTTGGCATCAATGATGACCTTGTGCACTTTTGACATAGATGACAACTTTTCTAACAAAAATATGTTATGATGCTTAATCGACTTTAGAGAGGTAGGACTTTATTTGGAATTGTAATGAATGTAGAGTCCAATTTAAGAGCTCATATAGTCGAGTGAAAGCTCTCTTATGTTCTATAAGTGGGTGTGGAGTTAGAATATGTGGGAGGCAAAATAAGAATTGGTTGACAAAAGAAAAAATTATGGCATTCATTAAAGAACAAGAAGAAGCTAATGCTATGAGTGAGAGGATAATTAAAATCTCATCCTCTAGCAAGGAAAACATCCTTGAAGGCACCCACAAATTCAATAATGGCCTCCCAACATTCTTTCTTACACCCGTTGTCCAAGAAGAAAATCTCTATCCTTCCTACAAGAGGCCCATTGGTTAAGGCATTTCAAAATGAAACACAAGACATTATAGAGGAAAACTTGCACGTTGCATTTATGCAAATGGTCTTCCTTTCAACGTGGTGAGATCACCATATTGGCAAGAAATTATGACTACAATAAATAATGCACCTTTTGGTTTCACAGGTCCTAGGTATGAAAAAGGTGCACATCACCTTATTGCCAATTTTGTTTTTTGTAGAGACATCACTCAAACCGATTAGAGATTCTTGGATTGAAATATAAGTGTCTATTATTTCTGATGGATGAAAAAATTGCAAAAATTGACCTTTAATAAATATTATTGTAGTGCCCTCTAAATGAAAATTGTTTTTGAAGGCAGTTGATTGTGAGGGGAAAATCAAGGATGCATAATTCATTTCTAAAATTTTCGTTCAGTCCATAGAGATTGTGGGTCCTAAAAATGTTATCCAAGTCATTATGGATGATGCGAAAACTTGCAAGGCAATAGGTGCTTTGGTTGAGGAAAGGTATGTGCACATTTTTTGGACACCATGTACCTTACACTCCCTTGGCAATGCAAGCAATTAGCTCTCAAATAGAGTGGATGAAAGCTATATACACTAAGGGTGAGCAGATGTTTGTGACAAACCATCATATGTCACAAGGAATTTTCAAGAATTTCTCGGATTTAGAATTATTGAAGGTAAATTTTTCTTTTTTTTTAAATTTAATTTATTCCATGTTTACTTATAATTTATTGTGTTATTAACTTTTCTTTTTACACAACATTAGGTTTTTGAGACCCAAATTGCATCACACATGATTATTTTGAGATGACTTGTGAAGGTGCAAGAGGCATTGGGTGTCATGGTCATTAACTACCAATGGAGTATTTGGAAGCAATCAAATTTGAGAGGGCCCAAAAGGTTGAGTTTTTGATCCTAGATGAGGATTGGGGGGCTCATGTGGACTGTCTTGAGTTTCATCGAGCCTATCGATTAGTATGATTAGGTTTGCTGATTCAGATTGGCCATGTTTTGGGGAAATCTATGATGCAATAAACTCCATGATACAAAAATTAAAGGTCATAATAGTTGTTACTAGCATTTTGAATTAGTCAAATTTACAACGTGGTGTTGAATCCTGTCATGATAATCCAATCATGCAAGCATATTCGTCTGCTCTAATTGTCAAACTATCTTATGAGACAAAAACATTTGCTTACATTTATTTACTCATGTTGTTGTACTTGTCCAATGTTACCATGTCCATTTTGACCCTGTCGAAATCAGATAATAATTAAATTTCACAAACCATTCAAGATGAGACAAAATTGTTTTATAGGAATTCTTTTGGCATTATTGAAGACATCGAGGAAAATTTTAAGGTTGAAACAGTTTCTATGTTGAGAGATTTTAAAAGTTTAATTTCTTGTCAGGGAGTTTATGAAAATAGCTAAAATATGAGTTTCAGGTACTGGAGCAAAAATAAGTGATGGTTTTTACTTTGGAGTTATTATGCATCGTTTGGTCAAGTTTTTGTGGAAGAACGAGTCTCCAGTTGGGAGTTACAAAATTTTCAATTTTTTCTTAGGGTCGTGGTTATGAAGCTTCACAGTTTAATATTTGGACTCTAAATGTCATACAACCCTTCAAGAATCATATTTGGGTTCAAATAATTGATTAAGTTTTGGAATTTTATGAGGTTAAAATTTTGTGTCAGAACCCGATGAGGTTGTCACAACCACACAAAACCTCGGCATCCACTCTAAAGGGAAAAAAGCAAATGTTAAGGCTTGTTTCGTCAAAGTCTTAGGGACGTTTTAAAACTCTTTCAATGTTTGAAATGGTTGTGGGAACCATTGAAGAACCCAACATGCATAAAAGAAGAGACTTTTCAAAAAGCGCAGTTTCATATAGTCAAATGGTTTGAATATTGGTTTTAAAGTCGAAGGGGTTTGGGAACTACGTTTAACTAAGAGCAAGTATGGAGAACACACACATAAGATCAAGACAATGCTTGGTTTGAGGTGTTGGGGATCTAAACCTTTGGAAATCTATAAAGTGGGAAACATGTGGCACCTAATTGTTGAAGCTTGCATTGCCAAGAAATTGATAGATTCCTTGACATATTTATGGCCAAGCTATGTTGAAAGATTAGCAAATCCATTATCTCATTCTATACCAGTTCAAGAGTTTCCATGGTCTGCTTTTATGGAAGGAGCACCCTTATCTATTTCACTAAAAGATGCTCTTATTAAAACTCCTGCTTCAAGAAGAGTTGGAGAAGGAATATCACATTGCAAGGAATGAATCAGAGGAGGAAAGGTCTGCTATGGCTATTATTTTGTGGTGCATCTCTTATCCATGGATGGAATGTCCAGGAACATGCAGTTCACTTGGTAGTAAATCTTCTTTCACCTCCTCTTGCTGTAGATTATGAAGGATCTGGAAGTTGCTTATTGGCATATGGGCCATTGCTTAATTGTTGTCCTTAGAGCAGTAGCTACTCATGATAATGTTCATGTTCTCTCGTTGAATGGAGTTGTTCCACAGGTTGCAGCTGCACTGATGCCGATTTGTGAGACATTTGGATCCATTTTGCCTAGTGTGTCGCAGATGTCAAGCGCAGGGGAAGAAGTTCCAGTTTACTCAATCTTCTCAAATGCTTTTCTTTTGCTTCTTAGGTTGTGGAAGTTCTATGGATGTCCTCATACACATAGTTTATCTGGAAAGGGAGCTCCAGTTGGTACAAAACTTGCACTTGGATACCTTTTAGTCTTGCACAATAGTAGATTGGCTAAAGATAACAGACATTATCAAGTTAAAAAGTCATTTTAGTCGAGCTCTACTTACCCACAATTATTAATTCCAATAGATGATCAAGCCCTTGGAGCAACTTCATCATTTTCCAAGCCATTGTTTATTGAGTCATTTCCAAAATTGAAAGTTTGGTATTGTCAGCATCAAGCTTGTATTGCATCAACACTATCAGAGGTAAGAGAAGGCCGAAGGGTGCTAATTCTTTTCCACATGATTGGATGTTTTGGAAAGACTTCCATTGGTGATGTATTAGATGACCATATCAGGCAACGATTTAGGGTTAACTTTTATGAGCATGTTGATTGCGGCTTACCCTTTAACAAAAAAGAAAGAAATTTGTTTGATATGATATCTGACAGCTATATAACTGTCAAGTTTTACCCGGGACATAGTATTTTATTATATTTTGATGTTACTTAAGGGTGTATATGTTGAAGATTACACAGCAAATACTGAGAGGGGGGTGGGGGGAATCAGTATTTGAAAACTTTGAAAACTTTAAACCTCATAAACCATATAAGTCAGAAATCAGATCATTGAAAGCAACATAATAACACCATGATGTCAGGACTGCCATCATGGGTTTCCTATAGCCTTTCGTATGCTCAGAAATTTATCAACAGAGCTGAAACCTTCAGTTTTTGATTGTCTTATTTCTGTTGTGTGTCTGGGTGTGAGTGCTGATGGAGTATTGAGAGCCTATGTTGACTGCTATTACACAGAAAGTTGCAACAGCAAGCCTGTAATGACTTTCAAATGCAAAATCCTTTGAGGAATTTTCATTTTATTGGTATTTGGTTTCAAAGATTGAATTGTTGAGAAGTTCCAGTGTGATTTGAGGTCCAACAACTGTAACAGCAGTGATGGAAATTAATGAAGCTCTCATATTCTGATATATGCCTTGTTTGAGATTTTGTTCTCGGAAACCAATTGGCAAACTTCAACAAATTTAAAAATAAAAATAAAATCATGGGTGTTCTTACGCAGAGTTAGGAAGTTTGCTTGTCCAGATTTCTAATTCTGCTGAAACTTGCAAGTTTGTTGAGACTCATCAGAGCTCACAAGTTTCTTCATATTCATGAGTCTTAATAGGCAAACTTAGCATGTGTGAAATATGGATCAGTTAGTGTTGCAGAGCTCTTCTGAATTCACAATATGAGGACTGACCAGGTCTCTTGCCTATGTCATAAACAGACATTGTTTTTTGCCACACTTATTTGAATTTACTTATTTATCTTTGTTACTTTTGTAATATCACCTTGCGTAAGCTTAGGATTATTTGTATAGATGTTTTAGGCACTAGTGTTCTAGTTTGTAGCATACATATTATGCTCTTCAGTTGTATTGAACACTTCTAGTTTCAGAAGGACATCAATATAATTTTGTTTTGTGATTTTAAAGAGTATTACAACTTTATGAGCTCTTTCTGTTACTTTGTATATTTCTTAATTAATTTATTTATTAAGCACACTTTTTAAATATGAATTGTTTATTAGAAAAAGCATTAAGTACTGTTTGGATTTTGTGAATCTATAATAATCTGATTTTCCTCTCATTGGTTATTAGAAGGTGTAAATAAATCTTTCATTTGATTCATGTTCATTTTGAACTCTGCAATGTTTGTTTATGGAGGCATGTTACATGCTTTTATTGTATCATATAGTTAACCAAGGTTTAGAAGTTTCATTTGCATACTATAATTCTCTTGCAGTAATTAAAATGTTTGTTTTCCAGATCTTAGATAGTCTCCAGCATTGGGTAAATGAGTATCATGTCGATGGTTTTAGCTTCACAAATTCTCAGTCTCTTGTAAAAGGATCACATGGGGAAAATTTAAGTCGTCCTCCATTGATAGAGGCTATCACTTTTGATCCTGTTCTTTCAAAGACTAAGATTATTGCAGATCCATTCTTGCCATTTATCACACCAAGTAAGGTAAGGTTTTAAGATTTGAAATTAACTATGATGTATGGTGTCGGACTCATTTTTCCAGTGAAATATTATGTTTTCTTGTATTTTTCACTGCTCTATAGAGTCTTCCATCAGCTTTGTAGTTGTGCCATTTAAATATGGCATTCTATAGTGCAAATAAGTGCATGTTTGTTTGGAGTGGGTAGTGATGATAGTTACTTTAATAGACTGTTTGTGAGTAGAACGAAGCTGATTAAATGCCACTGCAGGAAATCCTATTTCCACATTGGAAGAGGTGGGCAGAAATGAATTTCAGGTTCCACGATGATGTTAGGAAGTTTCTAAGGGGTGACAAAGATCAACTAAGTAACTTTGCAACCAGGCTTTGTGGCAGGTTTTTCTCTATATAGCTCTCTTTTTGTGAATTTATTTGTGAATTGAGAAGGTGCCTTTTCTGTTTTTTCATCTGATGTGGGATGGACATACATTCATTTCTTGTTTTTAGCAACTTTAGTCTTACTTTATTCTTCCTTTAAGTAATGCACAGCCTAGTTGCTACCTTTTATGTGAAGTTAGACCTGTTAACAACAAAGTCTGATGATTGCAACCTCAATTTGTGATATGAAATTTCTAATCTTCTTTCTGGCTTTTTTCTTGCTACTTTTGTTTTTTTAAATATTTGATTCTATTCTTCATACAACTTGCCTGTGAATGTTTATGCATTCAAAGGAATTGCTAACTGACTTTATGCTACTAAATCTTTCAATCAATTTCTTTCTGCACGATAACCCTTTTTTTGCTATCTGAACGAGTTTTTTTCTTCATACACATTTAAGACAGTTTGAACAGATATTATTTTAGAAAAGATCTTATATGTTAGCATGGAAGACAATAATTATATTTTGCTTCTTTCAGTGGAGATCTTTTTACTGATGGTCGAGGTCCTTGTTTTTCCTTCAACTTTATCACCCGCAACTTTGGCTTATCTCTTGTCGACCTAGTTTGCTTCAGGTATTTGTATTTTCTTTTGAGACCTAACATAACATAGGTGATAAGTTATTTAATTGGTGATGTTCATGTCGATACAGATATTTTTGAAATAGATCTTCTTTCATAGTATTTCTATGTTTTCTGCTAATATCTAAGCACTATTTGTACTGCTGTGATGCTTCAGTGATGCACATGCATCTACCGAATTAAGGTAATTTTCAGCTCATAACATGGGGCTATTTTTTAGCTTTGCTGATTAAAAGATTTCTGATTGATAATGCCATTTTTGGATTGTGTCATAATAGTTGGAATTGTGGTGAAGAAGGCCCAACAAATAATCGTTTGATTCTGGAAACACGACTGAAACAGGTGTTCTTATTACTCCTAAGTTTCCATTATAGGAAAATGCTTGTTTACCAAATTTATTCTAGAACGGGCATTTGTAAGGTTTAGTATAAAATGCATTAAATATACAGTATTTGTGGGATAAAAGGAAATGTTACACCCCGATTGTATAGCTACTATTCATAGGATGTACATTGTAAATGTTGAATCTTTCTGTTGAATAAAGTGAATTGTTCTTGTGATCAATTGGATGTATCCTAAATGATTCTCTTTATCTGATGCTTCTGTTACTGTAATTCTTAAATGAAATTAGCATATTGAGTTATGGAATAATGTTGTTCTAACCTATTACAATGTTTAATGTATATTACCTTGGTTTTGAGCAATTGATTTCCGTTGTCGTCTCATGATTTGCAGGAGACAGGTTCGTACCTCCAGACAGAGGAGAGATATCACTCGGGGAAGAACTTGGTCGGGTAAACAGTAATGAATACCAACTGGACATACACACACAAGCCTTAGAACTGAGTAAGCTAAGTCATTGTTTTGGTTAAAGGTAAGTCATCTGTAGGCTTGTCTCGTATCATTAGGAGTCGTGTCTTCTTCTGAATGTGTAAACAAGTGATGCTTGCCAGTATAACCTTATAAATGATAAGTTCTAGTTAGAGGTGGATATGTGTATTTGTACATACGAATACGATATGTACAAGTACCCATAAGTACATTCATGTCGATACAAACGTATTAGGCAGATGGATATGCCATACGTATGTGTCAATATAAATGTATTTATGGATACTTATACATGTAGTATATATACAGATATATATACAAGTATACATACCCACGGCTAACAAGATAAATGAATTTTATATTGTAATGATACATTACCTCTGAAACTATACGAATACATATATATAAATTTACATGTTTAATGTATAATGTAAATGAATGTATATGTATTAATATAATGTTAAGTATTTCAATATATTTAATATTATATTAAAATATTAATATAATATAGTTTAAAATGTATATAATATTATTTAAATTGATAATTTAAATAATTATGCATAAACTATATTATGTAAGTATTTTAATATAATAAACAAATATATTTAAATAAAAGATTTGTCAAAATCAAATGAAATAAAAGTTAAAACATTGTAAAGCACTTTTATTAAATACGAATTCTGGAAAGAACTTAAAAATCGCAGATTTCATAAAAATTGCGAATTGCTTAGAAAACGCGGATTTTTCAAATGTATTCGTTGAAATGTTAATCTTCGAATTTGAGCCTGCATAAATGCGTCATTTTACTTTGAAAACTCTATTAAAATATTAAAGTTTTACCAAAGCGAAATAAAGAAGAAAAACGCGAAAATGCAGAAGGGAAAATGAAAAACGCGCAGGTAACCCGCGCGACTAGGGCCAGACGTCTGAAAATGGCCGATTCATCTCTTGCTTGGTGAATAAGATGAAATCTGTACGCCATTTGAGCAAGGAAGAAGTCAGAAATGAAACTTGGCATTTAACCTAACTGTAAAAACGCGCCAGTTGAAAGTTGTCACAGTTTTAACAGCCTGAAACAAATTCGAATTAAAATGAACTTCTTGCTGTCAAACATGGAGGTCGAAACCCTCACCAATTTGATACACGTTTTTAGTTTGAAATATTCTTCAACCTGCTGGCAGTCCTGGCGCCATAGAAGGTGGAAATCAGTTTTAAAATGAACCTATAAATATACCTGCGTTTTGGCATTCTTGGGCACACGAATTTACAATCAAGTTCTTGAGCATTTCATAGCAAAAGAGAGAATTCGCCATAGTAGAGAATTTGTGAAGTATTTTGTTAAGGAAAGGTGTTCTCTGATCAAAAGAGCAGAAGTTGAAATTGCTGGTTTAAAGTAAGCTTTGAATAAAAGAGGAGTAACTGGGAATTACACTGTTACTGTGTTGAGCTTTTGGTTTCAAGAATCCAAGCTGAAAGTGGTCTGAATAGAGGCCAGTGAAGGAGTTATCTTCCCAACTTGTGGAAAGCTAAAGCAGGCATGCTAAACTCTTACTTTTTATGTTAATCTGATAATTCTCTGAAATATAGTCATAGCTAGAAAGAAATGAATATGATTATCTCAAGATTGAACTAAAAGAATAATAGTTTCTTAACCATTATCATGAATTTAGTCTTGTCATGGCTTTTGTTTGGCTTTTGTTGTCAATGATGTACACTTTACATTGGTTAATGGAAAGCAAACTGCATTGTGTTTTAGTGGCTCTGTATAATGAGCATATGCTTGTGTTTAAATATTAGATACTAGGGTTGAGTCAAGAATATTTGCAAGATATACTCTACAACTTAATACATACAACTTAATCAAGTTATTGTATCCCTAGGATGAATATATCCTGAATTAGGGCGTCTGTTGTAGTATCTTGTTTAATAGATTCATCATTCCAGTAGTAAAATGTTGTAGGAAGTCTAGGGTACGGACTACCCCGATAGACCAACCTACGCGTAGAACTAAGATAGCCTTAAGTCAAGTTGAACCTGGCTAGTGAATGTGACATATGACCTATGTTCTTCGTTGAACGTAAACACTTTGGCCAAAGTAGTGTAAGGAACCATTTAGTTGTTGTACTACACTGTCAGTTCACCGTGATTCCGAAATACAACCTAGTTTGTGATTTGCCGTTAGCACGAAAACTAGTTTTGTAGAATCACAGCACTATGTCCAGTTGGTAGTCATTAAAGGTTACCCAACCAATCTCTTCTTCGAAGGGAGGGCCGTTCATTGAAAAATGATCGTGCGGGGGACCGCATTATAAGTCCGTGGTTGGCGGAAAAACGCTCGAGTGATGTTTCTCCTCCACGAACACCCGACGGATGCTCCAAAGCTTGACAGGACGGATTCCTGGACCTTCTTATTTCTATTGGTGTCAAAAGCCTTCGGGCTATGTATGTATGTTTCTCATCATGCTTTGTAATTTCATTTGAAATGAAATAGTTTATAGATGCAATAAATGATTCTTATTTATGTTTTGAAAAGAAATTGTTTGTTCAAAATGGTATTGTTCTTACTTTTATGTATGAATTGTAAAGTTTTAATTTTATCGTACAAGTGTGTTCGTTACATGTGGTATCAGAGCCTAGGTTTAAAACACTAGGAACCTATGAGTCCGCCAATTTTCCTCAATCCAACATTATCTAATGTTG
This sequence comes from Sequoia sempervirens, assembly GCA_007258455.2. Lineage (NCBI taxonomy): Eukaryota > Viridiplantae > Streptophyta > Pinopsida > Cupressales > Cupressaceae > Sequoia > Sequoia sempervirens. Next base: position 12,673 of record VDFB02275079.1, read on the forward strand.
TGTAATTCTTGTGACAGGATGGTACGCGTACGATTAACAGCCAGGAAGACTGTAGTCGGTAACGAACGATACCTGAAAGCCAAGAAGGAAAATGAGGCCATCACTAGAACTATCTTAGGAACCAACCAAGAAAATGCAATTTGGTTAAGCGACACAGAAACAGTCAGTCATGCTCTTTCCCGTATCAATGAAGTAAAAGGTAGACTGAAGATGGAAGCTGCTTTCAACCGTCTACCCAACACTTCTCCGGGAAAATCTGATTCCTTACCATTATCGAGGGACATGCCTTCCGAGGAAAGCACGAGTCCAGCATTCATTTTCCGGGATCCTAGAGTTCTTCCGTTGGCTGAGATCATAACCATTTCTTCCAGTGATGAGTCAGTAGGATACACTCCGAGGACTCCACCAGTTGAGAATGATCCTTACTTTCAAATAATGGATCCTATTGTTGATGAGCACCATATCAACAACACTCTTAACTATGTATCTGAAGATAAAACTGATGGATATTATCCTTTTTGGGATAGAGAAGAGCAGATTAGAGATGAGGAAAATGATAGATTTCAGCAATATTCTCAATCTATAGGATATACTCCTCTTAGCTATGCTTCTGAGACTGAATCAGAGGGATATTCACCTCTTGACTATCTCAATAGTCATTCTATGTAATCAATGGATGTTTAAATCCTTTTGAATAAATAAAAATTTCTGTGTTTATCAAAGATTTGTGTATACTTCAAAACTTGCTTGGTATATTATGTGATTATATCTTGAAAGCTTTTACGTTTTCTATTTTATCATAAGTTAAAGAATCTAACTTAGATAAGATATCGGGTATAAATCAATCATAAAATCATGGTGAAAACTTACGAAAGGATGCGTAACAAACCCGAAACAAGCAAGGATGATGAACAAAGAGACATAGGAGTACAAGCAACCCTAGACCTGATTCTAGCAAGGTTGTCCAATATTGAGAGTGAAAGAGAAAGGGATAAGTTAGAAAAAGAGTTAAACATTGATAATACAGAAGCTACAAGTTCTTCTCATGGACATAATGATGAAAGGGAGAAATCACCAACCAATTCCGTCGAGAGGAATAAAAAGATAATTTCTACTGAACTGTCAAGGGACATGAAAAAGATAATACCACCTAAGTTTGATGGTAGTGCGGGAGGTGATGAAGCAGAAATTTGGCTTGTCCAAATGGAAAAATACTTTGAAATAAGAAATTATGACGAAGTAACAAAGGCAGCTTGGGGAGCCTACCAATTAGCAGGAGAAGCCTCAAATTGGTGGATGAACAAGAAATTGGAGTTGGATATAAGTTCTTGGAAATTGACGTGGGGAGAATTTGTGGAAATCTTCCGTAAGCGGTGGTTACCACAATTATTCTATGATCAGAAACTTTCTGACTTCCAAGAATTAAAACAAGGAACTATGTCAGTACATGAATACTGGGAAAAGTTCACAAGACTCCTTCGGTATGTTCCGATTTACCATAAGGATGAACGATTCCGCATCAGAAAGTTCATACTTGGGCTAAATGGCAAAATTGGTGGTGAAGTGGACATGCATGGTCCAACTACCATGGACTTAGTCTATGAAAAGGCTATAAAGCAGGAGCAGAAACTCAAAGCTGATTCTCATCGCCAAGAGAAAAAGGAGCAAAAGAAGGACAGCGAGGTCATGGCCAAACAAACTCCAAAGAAGGATGAACCTGTTCGGGAAGCTGCTAAGTCAAAAGGAAAGAGATCTCGCTTCGGTGGGAAAGATTTCCGTAAAGATCAGAAAAGGAACAACTTTAATAGTGGAAACGCTAACAAGTTCAATGATGGAAACAATAAATCTGGAGAGACTTCCGGAAGAAAAGGACCTCCTACAGGATGTTTCATATGCAAGGGTGATCATTATGCTAGGGAATGTCCAAACAAAACTTCTGGGAATTCTTTGCCTCCACAAAAGGCTATGTTCCAGCAAAGGATACATGCAGCAGTCGATGATAGGCAAGCTGACTATCAAATAACGCCCATCGAAACAACAGGTAAATTATTTGGTTTACCTATCTCTGTTCTTATAGATACCGGTGCAACTGAAAGTTTTGTTTCTCCTAGTATAGCAAATAAATTGACTAGAAAGGCTGGGCACATGGCTACATCATGGAATGTAGAATATGCTAATAGTACAAGAGCAAAGGTGGACCAATGTCTCTTCGAGGCTAACTTAGAATTGCCTAGTTTCACCACTGAAGTCAATCTTTATGTCACACCATTAGGATCCTATGATGTCATCTTAGGAATGAATTGGTTGTGGAGACATAGAGCCATAGTTGACTGTGAATCAAAAGCAGTTAAATGTTTAGATGACTATGGAAATCAAGTAAATCTTCAAGGAATACCTAAAGAGATTAAAATTAGACAAATCTCGGCAATGCAATTGCTAAGAGCCAAAAAGAAAGGTTGCAAACTTTTTGCAGTGAAGATTGAAGAATTAGGTGACCCTGATGATGAAAGTACCCAAGAGATTGAAGATGGAGAAATTGATGAATCAGGAATCTCAGATATTGAGAAATATCCGATTTTAAGGGAATATGCTGATGTATTTCCTGAGGAATTACCTGGTTTACCCCCTAAAAGAGTCTTTGATTTTTCTATAGACATAATTCCTGGATCCGAACCTGTATCCAAGGTACCATATAGAATGACTACTACAGAATTAGCAGAACTCAAGGCTCAGCTAGATGAGTTGCTGACTAAAGGACTGGTAAGACCAAGTGTATCACCATGGGGAGCACCTGTGATCTTCGTCAAAAAGAAAGATGGAACAATGCGGCTTTGTATTGACTATCGCATGCTTAACAAAGCTACGATAAAGAACAAGTATCCATTACCTCGAATTGATGATTTGTTTGATCAAGTCAGAGGAGCAGCCGTATTTTCTAAAATTGATCTAAGATCCGGATATCACCAGCTTAGAGTTAAGGATGAGGATATCTATAAAACCGCCTTTAGAACTCGGTATGGACACTATGAATTCACAGTATTGCCATTTGGTTTGACAAATGCACCTGCAGCATTTATGAACCTTATGAATAGTGTATTCAGAGATTACTTGGACAAGTTTGTATTGGTGTTTCTAGATGACATATTAATCTATTCTAGAAATGAAGAAGAACACAATCGGCACTTAGGAATGGTTCTACAGCGTTTGCGTGAGCATAAGTTGTACGGAAAGCTATCCAAGTGTACCTTCTTCCAACATAAAGTGCATTACTTGGGACATGTAATTTCAGCTGAGGGAATAGAAGTTGATCCGGCTAAGATCGCAGCAATAACTCAGTGGCCTGTACCTAAGAATGTACCTGAAGTGAGAAGTTTTATGGGACTAGTAGGTTATTATAGGAAGTTTGTTGAAAACTTCTCCAAGATTGCTTTTCCTATAACTTCTCTACAGAAAAAGGGAAAAAGATTTGATTGGAATGAGAAGTGTCAAAAGGCATTTGACCTACTCAAAGAGAAACTAACTACCGCACCAATCCTGAAAGTGCCAGATCCTGAAAGGAGTTTCACAGTTGTCACTGATGCTTGCGGAGAAGGACTTGGTGGAGTACTTATGCAAGATAATCAAGTAATTGCTTATGAGTCAAGAAAGCTAAAACCTTATGAGATAAATTATGCTTCGCATGATTTAGAGTTGGCGGCTGTCGTTCATGCATTGCGAATGTGGAGACACTATTTGCTTGGGAAACCCTTTGAGTTGAAAACTGATCATAATGGTTTAAAATACCTTTTTACTCAACCAAATCTAAATGCGAGACAGAGGAGATGGTTGGAGTTGATTGCTGATTATGATTTCAATATCAGCTACATCAAAGGAAAAGAAAACAGGGTTGCTGATGCATTAAGTCGAAGACGCCATATAGCTTCTATGGTTGCAATTCATACTGATTTTAAAAACCTAGTGCTCCAGAAATGTGCGGAAGATGAATATTATTTGCAAGTTAAGCAAGCACTTAAAAAGAATCCTGAAGATTCAAGGTATGATGGTTTCAAGTTTGAACCAAATGGAATGCTTAGGTATAAAGGAAGGATGTATGTACCCAACATAAGCAACTTAAGAAATTTGGTATGGAAAGAAGCACATGAGGCTCCATATTCTGGTCATCCAGGGGTAACAAAAATGATGGCCGATGTTAAGCCATTATATTTCTGGAAAGGAATGAAGGGAGATGCTGCTAATTATGTTGCAAAATGCTTGGAATGTCAACGAGTAAAAGCTGAGCATCATCATCCAGCCGGTTTGCTATACCCACATGATATTCCAGAGTGGAAGTGGCAAGTGATAAGTATGGATTTTGTGCAAGGATTGCCTATGTCCAGAAATAAGCACAATACCATACTAGTAGTGGTTGATAGGCTGACTAAAGTAGCTCACTTTATACCTGGAAATCTAACTGATGGAGCACCAGTTATTGCAAGAAATTTGTGCAAGAAGTATTCAGATTGCATGGGATACCTGAAAAGATCATTTCTGATAGGGATGCAAGAATTACTTCTAGGTTTTGGCAAACCTTATTTTCTGCACTCGGAACTCAGCTAAATATCAGCTCAGCATATCATCCGGAAACGGATGGGCAAACTGAAAGAGTAAATCAAGTTTTAGAAGACCTACTTCGAGTATATTGCATGGATCAGCAATATAAGTGGGAAGACTATTTACCTTTAGTCGAATTTGCCTACAATAATTCATACCATTCTGCAATTAAAATGGCTCCGTTTGAAGCCTTGTATGGTCGAAAGTGTCGAACTCCGATAAGTTGGGATAAACTTGAGGATCGAGTAAGTCTTGGACCCGTAATGTTAGCAGAAATGGAAGAGCAAGTAAAGAGTATAAAGCAAAGGTTAGCCGAAGCTAACAGTCGACAAAAGAGTTATGCTGATGCAAAGAGAGTACCTCGAAATTTTGCCATAGGTGATAAGGTTTTGTTAAGAGTCAAACCTCATAAAAGCTCCATTAAATTTGGAAAGTCATCCAAATTAGCTCCACGTTATGTTGGACCTTTTGAGGTTTTAGAAGAAGTAAACCCAGTAGCCTATCGAATTGCATTACCACCTGCTCTTGCTCGAATGCATAATGTCTTCCATGTGTCCTACCTTAAGAAGTATATACCAGGTGATAACCATGTTATTGATTGGACTGCTTTACAGGTAAAGGATCCCGGGGTAGTAATGCTCGAGCCTATTAAAGTGCTTGAAGTCCGCAAGCTACGCTTACGGAACAGAGAAGTCTCTCAATGTAAAGTCCAGTGGGATCAATATACTGAGGACTCAGCTACCTGGGAAGACTATGAGGAAATCCGGAGGAAATTTCCTGACATTCTTGAGGCATTCAAGAATGGTGAATAAAGTAGTGTTTTGTTGTTTTTATGCTTTAAATAATACCTTGTTCATCGGGGACGATGAATCATAAGGGGGGGAGTATGTTACACCCCGATTGTATAGCTACTATTCATAGGATGTACATTGTAAATGTTGAATCTTTCTGTTGAATAAAGTGAAATGTTCTTGTGATCAATTGGATGTATCCTAAATGATTGTCTCTTTATCTGATGCTTCTGTTATTGTAATTCTTGAATGAAATTAGCATATTGAGTTATGGAATAATGTTGTTCTAACCTATTACAATGCTTAATGTATATTACCTTGGTTTTGAGCAATTGATTTCCGTTGTCATCTCATGATTTGCAGGAGACAGGTTCGTACCTCGAGACAGAGGAGAGATATCACTCGGGGAAGAACTTGGTCGGGTAAACAGTAATGGATACCAACTGGACATACACACACAAGCCTTAGAACTGAGTAAGCTAAGTCATTGTTTCTGGTTAAAGGTAAGTCATCCGTAGGCTTGTCTCGTATCATTAGGAGTCGTGTCTTCTTCTGAATGTGTAAACAAGTGATGCATGCCAATATAACCTTATAACTGATAAGTTCTGGTTAGAGGTGGATATGTGTATTTGTACATACGAATACGATATGTACAAGTACCCATAAGTACATTCATGTCGATACAAACGTATTAAGCAGATGGATATGCCATACGTATGTGTCGATATAAATGTATTTATGGATACTTATACATGTAGTATATATACAGATATATATACAAGTATACATACCCACGGCTAACAAGATAAATGAATTTGATATTGTAATGATATCTTGTCTCTGAAATTATACGAATACATATATATTAATTTACATGTTTAATGTATAATGTAAATGAATATATATGTATTAATATAATGTTAAGTATTTCAATATATTTAATATTATATTAAAATATTAATATAATATAGTTTAAAATGTATACAATATTATTTAAATTGATAATTTAAATAATTATGCATAAACTATATTATGTAAGTATTTTAATATAATAAACAAATATATTTAAATAAAAGATTGGTCAAAATCAAATGAAATAAAAGTAAAACATTGTAAAGCACGAATGCCAAATCTGGGAAGAAATTAAAAATCGCGGATTTCATAAAAATCACGAATTGATAAGAAAACGCGAATTTTTCTAAATGTATTCATTGAAGTGTTAATCTTCAAATATGAGCCTGCATATATGCGCCATATTTACTTTGAAAAATCTATTAAAATATTAAAGTTTTACCAAAGCGAAATAAAGAAGAAAAACGCGAAAATGCAGAAGGGAAAATGAAAAACGCGCAGGTAACCCGCGCGACTAGGGCCAGACGTCTAAAAATGGCCGATTCATCTCTTGCTTGGTGAATAAGAGGAAATCTGTACGCCATTTGAGCAAGGAAGAAGTCAGAAATGAAACTTGGCATTTAACCTAACTGTAAAAACGCGCCAGTTGAAAGTTGTCACAGTTTTAACAGCCTGAAACAAATTCGAATTAAAATGAACTTCTTGCTGTCAAACATGGAGGTCGAAACCCTCACCAATTTGATACACGTTTTTAGTTTGAAATATTCTTCAACCTGCTGGCAGTCCTGGCGCCATAGAAGGTGGAAATCAGTTTTAAAATGAACCTATAAATATACCTGCGTTTTGGCATTCTTGGGCACACGAATTTACAATCAAGTTCTTGAGCATTTCATAGCAAAAGAGAGAATTCGCCATAGTAGAGAATTTGTGAAGTATTTTGTTAAGGAAAGGTGTTTTCTGATCATAAGAGCAGAATTTGAAATTGCTGGTTAAGCTTTGAATAAAAGAGGAGTAACTGGGAATTACACTGTTACTGTGTTGAGCTTTTGGTTTCAAGAATCCAAGCTGAAAGTGGTCTGAATAGAGGCCAGTGAAGGAGTTATCTTCCCAACTTGTGGAAAGCTAAAGCAGGCATGCTAAACTCTTACTTTTTATGTTAATCTGATAATTCTCTGAAATTTAGTCATAGCTAGAAAGAAATGAATATGATTATCTCAAGATTGAACTAAAAGAATAATAGTTTCTTAACCATTATCATGAATTTAGTCTTGTCATGGCTTTTGTTTGGCTTTTGTTGTCATTGATGTATACGTTACATTGGTTAATGGAAAGCAAACTGCATTGAGTTTTAGTGGCTCTGTATAATGAGCATATGCTTGTGTTTAAATATTAGATACTAGGGTTGAGTCAGGAATATTTGCAAAATATACTCTACAACTTAATACAAACAACTTAATCAAGTTATTGTATCCCTAGGATGTGTATATCCTGAATTAGGGCGTCAGTTGTAGTAACTTGTTAAATAGATTCATTATACTCGTAGTAAAATGTTGTAGGAAGTCTAGGGTACGGACTACCCCGATAGACCAACCTACGCGTAGAACTAAGATAGCCTTAAGCCAAGTTGAACCTGGCTAGTGAATGTGACATATGACCTATGTTCTTCGTTGAACGTAAACACTTTGGCCAAAGTAGTGTAAGGAACCATTTAGTTGTTGTACTACACTGTCAGTTCACCGTGATTCCGAAATACAACCTAGTTTGTGATTTGCCGTTAGCACGAAAGCTAGTTTTGTAGAATCACAGCACTATGTCCAGTTGGTAGTCATTAAAGGTTACCCAACCAATCTCTTCTTCGAAGGGAGGGCCGTTCATTGAAAAATGATCGTGCGGGGGACCGCATTATAAGTCCGTGGTTGGCGGAAAAACGCTCGAGTGATGTTTCTCCTCCACGAACACCCGACGGATGCTCCAAAGCTTGACAGGACGGATTCCTGGACCTTCTTATTTCTATTGGTGTCAAAAGCCTACGGGCTATGTATGTATGTTTCTCATCATGCTTTGTAATTTCATTTGAAATGAAATAGTTTATAGATGCAATAAATGTTTCTCATTTATGTTTTGAAAAGAAATTGTTTGTTCAAAATGGTATTGTTCTTACTTTTATGTATGAATTGTAAAGTTTTAATTTTATCGTACAAGTGTGTTCGTTACATGTGGTATCAGAGCCTAGGTTTAAAACACTAGGAACCTATGAGTCCGCCAATTTTCCTCAATCCAACATTATCTAATGTTGTGAAATTCTTGTGACAGGATGGTACGCGTACGATTAACAGCCAGGAAGACTGTAGTCGGTAACGAACGATACCTGAAAGCCAAGAAGGAAAATGAAGCCATTACTAGAACTATCTTAGGAACCAACCAAGAAAATGCAATTTGGTTAAGCGACACAGAAACAGTCAGTCATGCTCTTTCCCGTATCAATGAAGTAAAAGGTAGACTGAAGATGGAAGCTGCTTTCAACCGTCTACCCAACACTTCTCCGGGAAAATCTGATTCTTTACCATTATCGAGGGACATGCCTTCCGAGGAAAGCACGAGTCCAGCATTCATTTTCCGGGATCCTAGAGTTCTTCCGTTGGCTGAGATCATAACCATTTCTTCCAGTGATGAGTCAGTAGGATACACTCCGAGGACTCCACCAGTTGAGAATGATCCTTACTTTCAAATAATGGATCCTATTGTTGATGAGCACCATATCAACAACACTCTTAACTATGTATCTGAAGATAAAACTGATGGATATTATCCTTTTTGGGATAGAGAAGAGCAGATTAGAGATGAGGAAAGTGATAGATTTCAGCAATATTCTCAATCTGTAGGATATACTCCTCTTAGCTATGCTTCTGAGACTGAATCAGAGGGATATTCACCTCTTGACTATCTCAATAGTCATTCTATGTAATCGATGGATGTTTAAATCCTTTTGAATAAATAAAAATTTCTGTGTTTATCAAAGATTTGTGTATACTTCAAAACTTGCTTGGTATATTATGTGTTTATATCTTGAAAGCTTTTACGTTTTCTATTTTATCATAAGTTAAAGAATCTAACTTAGATAAGATATCAGGTATAAATCAATCATAAAATCATGGTGAAAACTTACGAAAGGATGCGTAACAAACCCGGAACAAGCAAGGATGATGAACAAAGAGACATAGGAGTACAAGCAACCCTAGACCTGATTCTAGCAAGGTTGTCCAATATTGAGAGTGAAAGAGAAAGGGATAAGTTAGAAAAAGAGTTAAACATTGATAATACAGAAGCTGCAAGTTCTTCTCACGGACATAATGATGAAAGAGAGAAATCACCAACCAATTCCGTCGAGAGGAATAAAAAGATAATTTCTACTGAACTGTCAAGGGACATGAAAAAGATAATACCACCTAAGTTTGATGGTAGTGCGGGAGGTGATGAAGCAGAAATTTGGCTTCTCCAAATGGAAAAATACTTTGAAATAAGAAATTATGACGAAGTAACAAAGGCAGCTTGGGGAGCCTACCAATTAGCAGGAGAAGCCTCAAATTGGTGGATGAACAAGAAATTGGAGTTGGATATAAGTTCTTGGAAATTGACGTGGGGAGAATTTGTGGAAATCTTCCGTAAGCGGTGGTTACCACAATTATTCTATGATCAGAAACTTTCTGACTTCCAAGAATTAAAACAAGGAACTATGTCAGTGCATGAATACTGGGAAAAGTTCACAAGACTCCTTCGGTATGTTCCGATTTACCATAAGGATGAACGATTCCGCATCAGAAAGTTCATACTTGGGCTAAATGGCAAAATTGGTGGTGAAGTGGACATGCATGGTCCAACTACCATGGACTTAGTCTATGAAAAGGCTATAAAGCAGGAGCAGAAACTCAAAGCTGATTCTCATCGCCAAGAGAAAAAGGAGCAAAAGAAGGACAGCGAGGTCATGGCCAAACAAACTCCAAAGAAGGATGAACCTGTTCGGGAAGCTGCTAAGTCAAAAGGAAAGAGATCTCGCTTCGGTGGGAAAGATTTCCGTAAAGATCAAAAAAGGAACAACTTTAATAGTGGAAACGCTAACAAGTTCAATGATGGAAACAATAAATCTGGAGAGACTTCCGGAAGAAAAGGACCTCCTACAGGATGTTTCATATGCAAGGGTGATCATTATGCTAGGGAATGTCCAAACAAAACTTCTGGAAATTCTTTGCCTCCACAAAAGGCTATGTTCCAGCAAAGGATACATGCAGCAGTCGATGATAGGCAAGCTGACTATCAAATAACGCCCATCGAAACAACAGGTAAATTATTTGGTTTACCTATCTCTGTTCTTATAGATACCGGTGCAACTGAAAGTTTTGTTTCTCCTAGTATAGCAAATAAATTGACTAGAAAGGCTGGGCACATGGCTACATCATGGAATGTAGAATATGCTAATAGTACAAGAGCAAAGGTGGACCAATGTCTCTTCGAGGCTAACTTAGAATTGCCTAGTTTCACCACTGAAGTCAATCTTTATGTCACACCATTAGGATCCTATGATGTCATCTTAGGAATGAATTGGTTGTGGAGACATAGAGCCATAGTTGACTGTGAATCAAAAACAGTTAAATGTTTAGATGACTATGGAAATCAAGTAAATCTTCAAGGAATACCTAAAGAGATTAAAATTAGACAAATCTCAGCAATGCAATTGCTAAGAGCCAAAAAGAAAGGTTGCAAACTTTTTGCAGTGAAGATTGAAGAATTAGGTGACCCTGATGATGAAAGTACCCAAGAGATTGAAGATGGAGAAATTGATGAAACAGGAATCTCAGATATTGAGAAATATCCGGTTTTAAGGGAATATGCTGATGTATTTCCTGAGGAATTACCTGGTTTACCCCCTAAAAGAGTCTTTGATTTTTCTATAGACATAATTCCTGGATCCGAACCTGTATCCAAGGTACCATATAGAATGACTACTACAGAATTAGCAGAACTCAAGGCTCAGCTAGATGAGTTGCTGACTAAAGGACTGGTAAGACCAAGTGTATCACCATGGGGAGCACCTGTGATCTTCGTCAAAAAGAAAGATGGAACAATGCGGCTTTGTATTGACTATCGCATGCTTAACAAAGCTACGATAAAGAACAAGTATCCATTACCTCGAATTGATGATTTGTTTGATCAAGTCAGAGGAGCAGCCGTATTTTCTAAAATTGATCTAAGATCCGGATATCACCAGCTTAGAGTTAAGGATGAGGATATCTATAAAACCGCCTTTAGAACTCGGTATGGACACTATGAATTCACAGTATTGCCATTTGGTTTGACAAATGCACCTGCAGCATTTATGAACCTTATGAATAGTGTATTCAGAGATTACTTGGACAAGTATGTATTGGTGTTTCTAGATGACATATTAATCTATTCTAGAAATGAAGAAGAACACAATCGGCACTTAGAAATGGTTCTACAACGTTTGCGTGAGCATAAGTTGTACGGAAAGCTATCCAAGTGTACCTTCTTCCAACATAAAGTGCATTACTTGGGACATGTAATTTCAGCTGAGGGAATAGAAGTTGATCCGGCTAAGATCGCAGCAATAACTCAGTGGCCTGTACCTAAGAATGTACCTGAAGTGAGAAGTTTTATGGGACTAGTAGGTTATTATAGGAAGTTTGTTGAAAACTTCTCCAAGATTGCTTTTCCTATAACTTCTCTACAGAAAAAGGGAAAAAGATTTGATTGGAATGAGAAGTGTCAAAAGGCATTTGACCTACTCAAAGAGAAACTAACTACCGCACCAATTCTGAAAGTGCCAGATCCTGAAAGGAGTTTCACAGTTGTCACTGATGCTTGCGGAGAAGGACTTGGTGGAGTACTTATGCAAGATAATCAAGTAATTGCTTATGAGTCAAGAAAGCTAAAACCTTATGAGATAAATTATGCTTCGCATGATTTAGAGTTGGCAGCTGTCGTTCATGCATTGCGAATGTGGAGACACTATTTGCTTGGGAAACCCTTTGAGTTGAAAACTGATCATAATGGTTTAAAATACCTTTTTACTCAACCAAATCTAAATGCCAGACAGAGGAGATGGTTGGAGTTGATTGCTGATTATGATTTCAATATCAGCTACATCAAAGGAAAAGAAAACAGGGTTGCTGATGCATTAAGTCGAAGACGCCATATAGCTTCTATGGTTGCAATTCATACTGATTTTAAAAACCTAGTGCTCCAGAAATGTGCGGAAGATGAATATTATTTGCAAGTTAAGCAAGCACTTAAAGAGAATCCTGAAGATTCAAGGTATGATGGTTTCAAGTTTGAACCAAATGGAATGCTTAGGTATAAAGGAAGGATGTATGTACCCAACATAAGCAACTTAAGAAATTTGGTGTGGAAAGAAGCACATGAGGCTCCATATTCTGGTCATCCAGGGGTAACAAAAATGATGGCCGATGTTAAGCCATTATATTTCTGGAAAGGAATGAAGGGAGATGCTGCTAATTATGTTGCAAAATGCTTGGAATGTCAACGAGTAAAAGCTGAGCATCATCATCCAGCCGGTTTGCTATACCCACATGATATTCCAGAGTGGAAGTGGCAAGTGATAAGTATGGATTTTGTGCAAGGATTGCCTATGTCCAGAAATAAGCACAATACCATACTAGTAGTGGTTGATAGGCTGACTAAAGTAGCTCACTTTATACCTGGAAATCTAACTGATGGAGCACCAGTTATTGCAAGGAAATTTGTGCAAGAAGTATTCAGATTGCATGGGATACCTGAAAAGATCATTTCTGATAGGGATGCAAGAATTACTTCTAGGTTTTGGCAAACCTTATTTTCTGCACTCGGAACTCAGCTAAATATCAGCTCAGCATATCATCCGGAAACGGATGGGCAAACTGAAAGAGTAAATCAAGTTTTAGAAGACCTACTTCGAGTATATTGCATGGATCAGCAATATAAGTGGGAAGACTATTTACCTTTAGTCGAATTTTCCTACAATAATTCATACCATTCTGCAATTAAAATGGCTCCGTTTGAAGCCTTGTATGGTCGAAAGTGTCGAACTCCGATAAGTTGGGATAAACTTGAGGATCGAGTAAGTCTTGGACCCGTAATGTTAGCAGAAATGGAAGAGCAAGTAAAGAGTATAAAGCAAAGGTTAGCCGAAACTAACAGTCGACAAAAGAGTTATGCTGATGCAAAGAGGGTACCTCGAAATTTTGCCATAGGTGATAGGGTTTTGTTAAGAGTCAAACCTCATAAAAGCTCCATTAAATTTGGAAAGTCATCCAAATTAGCTCCACGTTATGTTGGACCTTTTGAGGTTTTAGAAGAAGTAAACCCAGTAGCCTATCGAATTGCATTACCACCTGCTCTTGCTCGAATGCATAATGTCTTCCATGTGTCCTACCTTAAGAAGTATATACCAGGTGATAACCATGTTATTGATTGGACTGCTTTACAGGTAAAGGATCCCGGGGTAGTAATGCTCGAGCCTATTAAAGTGCTTGAAGTCCGCAAGCTACGCTTACGGAACAGAGAAGTCTCTCAATGTAAAGTCCAGTGGGATCAATATACTGAGGACTCAGCTACCTGGGAAGACTATGAGGAAATCCGGAGAAAATTTCCTGACATTCTTGAGGCATTCAAGAATGGTGAATAAAGTAGTGTTTTGTTGTTTTTATGCTTTAAATAATACCTTGTTCATCGGGGACGATGAATCATAAGGGGGGGAGTATGTTACACCCCGATTGTATAGCTACTATTCATAGGATGTACATTGTAAATGTTGAATCTTTCTGTTGAATAAAGTGAAATGTTCTTGTGATCAATTGGATGTATCCTAAATGATTGTCTCTTTATCTGATGCTTCTGTTATTGTAATTCTTGAATGAAATTAGCATATTGAGTTATGGAATAATGTTGTTCTAACCTATTACAATGCTTAATGTATATTACCTTGGTTTTGAGCAATTGATTTCCGTTGTCATCTCATGATTTGCAGGAGACAGGTTCGTACCTCGAGACAGAGGAGAGATATCACTCGGGGAAGAACTTGGTCGGGTAAACAGTAATGGATACCAACTGGACATACACACACAAGCCTTAGAACTGAGTAAGCTAAGTCATTGTTTCTGGTTAAAGGTAAGTCATCCGTAGGCTTGTCTCGTATCATTAGGAGTCGTGTCTTCTTCTGAATGTGTAAACAAGTGATGCATGCCAATATAACCTTATAACTGATAAGTTCTGGTTAGAGGTGGATATGTGTATTTGTACATACGAATACGATATGTACAAGTACCCATAAGTACATTCATGTCGATACAAACGTATTAAGCAGATGGATATGCCATACGTATGTGTCGATATAAATGTATTTATGGATACTTATACATGTAGTATATATACAGATATATATACAAGTATACATACCCACGGCTAACAAGATAAATGAATTTGATATTGTAATGATATCTTGTCTCTGAAATTATACGAATACATATATATTAATTTACATGTTTAATGTATAATGTAAATGAATATATATGTATTAATATAATGTTAAGTATTTCAATATATTTAATATTATATTAAAATATTAATATAATATAGTTTAAAATGTATACAATATTATTTAAATTGATAATTTAAATAATTATGCATAAACTATATTATGTAAGTATTTAATATAATAAACAAATATATTTAAATAAAAGATTGGTCAAAATCAAATGAAATAAAAGTAAAGCATTGTAAAGCACGAATGCAAATCTGGGAAGAAATTAAAAATCGCGGATTTCATAAAAATCACGAATTGATAAGAAAACGCGAATTTTTCTAAATGTATTCATTGAAGTGTTAATCTTCAAAAATGAGCCTGCATATATGCGCCATATTTACTTTGAAAAATCTATTAAAATATTAAAGTTTTACCAAAGCGAAATAAAGAAGAAAAACGCGAAAATGCAGAAGGGAAAATGAAAAACGCGCAGGTAACCCGCGCGACTAGGGCCAGACGTCTAAAAATGGCCGATTCATCTCTTGCTTGATGAATAAGAGGAAATCTGTACGCCATTTGAGCAAGGAAGAAGTCAGAAAGGAAACTTGGCATTTAACCTAACTGTAAAAACGCGCCAGTTGAAAGTTGTCACAGTTTTAACAGCCTGAAACAAATTCGAATTAAAATGAACTTCTTGCTGTCAAACATGGAGGTCGAAACCCTCACCAATTTGATACACGTTTATAGTTTGAAATATTCTTCAACCTGCTGGCAGTCCTGGCGCCATAGAAGGTGGAAATCAGTTTTAAAATGAACCTATAAATATACCTGCGTTTTGGCATTCTTGGGCACACGAATTTACAATCAAGTTCTTGAGCATTTCATAGCAAAAGAGAGAATTCGCCATAGTAGAGAATTTGTGAAGTATTTTGTTAAGGAAGGGTGTTTTCTGATCATAAGAGCAGAATTTGAAATTGCTGGTTAAGCTTTGAATAAAAGAGGAGTAACTGGGAATTACACTGTTACTGTGTTGAGCTTTTGGTTTCAAGAACCCAAGCTGAAAGTGGTCTGAATAGAGGCCAGTGAAGGAGTTATCTTCCCAACTTGTGGAAAGCTAAAGCAGGCATGCTAAACTCTTACTTTTTATGTTAATCTGATAATTCTCTGAAATTTAGTCATAGCTAGAAAGAAATGAATATGATTATCTCAAGATTGAACTAAAAGAATAATAGTTTCTTAACCATTATCATGAATTTAGTCTTGTCATGGCTTTTGTTTGGCTTTTGTTGTCAATGATGTACACTTTACATTGGTTAATGGAAAGCAAACTGCATTGAGTTTTAGTGGCTCTGTATAATGAGCATATGCTTGTGTTTAAATATTAAATACTAGGGTTGAGTCAAGAATATTTGCAAGATATACTCTACAACTTAATACAAACAACTTAATCAAGTTATTGTATCCCTAGGATGTGTATATCCTGAATTAGGGCGTCCGTTGTAGTAACTTGTTAAATAGATTCATTATACTCGTAGTAAAATGTTGTAGGAAGTCTAGGGTACGGACTACCCCGATAGACCAACCTACGCGTAGAACTAAGATAGCCTTAAGTCAAGTTGAACCTGGCTAGTGAATGTGACATATGACCTATGTTCTTCATTGAACGTAAACACTTTGGCCAAAGTAGTGTAAGGAACCATTTAGTTGTTGTACTACACTGTCAGTTCACCGTGATTCCGAAATACAACCTAGTTTGTGATTTGCCGTTAGCACGAAAGCTAGTTTTGTAGAATCACAGCACTATGTCCAGTTGGTAGTCATTAAAGGTTACCCAACCAATCTCTTCTTCGAAGGGAGGGCCGTTCATTGAAAAATGATCGTGCGGGGGACCGCATTATAAGTCCGTGGTTGGCGGAAAAACGCTCGAGTGATGTTTCTCCTCCACGAACACCCGACGGATGCTCCAAAGCTTGAAAGGACGGATTCCTGGACCTTCTTATTTCTATTGGTGTCAAAAGCCTACGGGCTATGTATGTATGTTTCTCATCATGCTTTGTAATTTCATTTGAAATGAAATAGTTTATAGATGCAAAAAAATGTTTCTCATTTATGTTTTGAAAAGAAGTTGTTTGTTCAAAATGGTATTGTTCTTACTTTTATGTATGAATTGTAAAGTTTTAATTTTATCGTACAAGTGTGTTCGTTACAAAATCGTCCTTCCTCCTGGTATGCTGGTTGCCCAAGACATGAGATAACAAATCAGAATATTGTGCAGCACCAAGACAGTAATTTTGTAATGTCCCCTTCTCAAACCTGATCTTTCCAGTGTCCGTTGGCCTTTTCTGGAGACCCGAAGGCTAGTCGGAAGGTAAAATTAGGGTTTCCTATTTTGAAGGATGTCTTTGCTCGGAGTTGATGGATTCAATAGCAAATTCTTTCTGGGTTTTCAGAGAGCTTTGCAGTGGTATGTTCTTCTCGGCATTCTGAGCATCTTCACGAATTTACTATTTTTAGTAAATTCTATTTCTGGCAGTTTTACAGTTGGGTTCAACATGGTTGACTTGCTACTTCAGTTTGGTCAGTTGGCTTGCTCATTTATGGCTTCGGGGCACAATTGGAGAGATAAGTTAAGCTATTTAATTAAAAGTCACGTTTTAATGTTATATTTTAACGTTGACCCCCTTGGCCTAGTCTATTGACTTCATGTTGTTTTGAAAAGTGGTCTTTTGAGGGTGGCGCCTACATTAAAGATTATTTTATAATTTATCAAAGTCAAATCAAGCCTTAAGTTTGGACGCATTTATTAAAGTGTTGAATTTATTTAAAAATGTCAAGTTTGAGCTTTGATGGAAAGGATGCCATTGGATGAAGGATTAGGGTTTGACTCTTAAGAGAAGGTTAGGGTTTCGAGAAGAGTCAACCGAAAATTATAAAAGGGAGACTTTGATCCTCAATTCAGCATCTTTTGTCTACAGTATTGTTATGCTGCCGGTTTGGCTCTGGAATTGCTTCGAGGAATGAAGGCCTCCTAGCTCAGGCATTGTTTTTTGCTTGCAACACAGCATCTAGTGGTAATTTAGTATAATTTTGTGAGTTTCATTGGGATTTGTGCATTGTAATCAGCATTGTGTCTAATTAGTTTCTGAATTTTGCATATTAGAGGTTTCCAAATATTGCATTTTAGCTACAGCAGATTTGAGTTTTAATTCGTAAATCAGAAAATACCAAAAAGATTGTTCTGGGTATTGCTTCATTCTTTCTGTCTTGGCTAGGCGCCCCTTTGTCCTAAGTTTTAGAATTTTTAGAAGATTCTTCAATTTTTAAATACAAAGTCGCCCTCTTTCTGGGCCGTACTGTTTCAGATCTGCCTTGTTTTCCGTGCATAAATTAAATGGAGGGTTTTGATCAGCTTTCAGTGTTCTAATTGGATCGCCATCATACTAGGATCATTAGGCATTTCGTTTCATGAGAATTGATGAAGTTTTGAGCAAGTTGTGAGTGGATTTGTGAAGTACAGGGCTGCTGTTCATGCACAAGGAAATCTGGACTGTCATAAACCAGAATTTGAGGTTGGTCTGTTTAGTGCCTTTTCAGATCTAAGCTTCATTCATTCAATAAAGGAAACTCTTAAATATTGATGCAGCTTGGTTTATATATTGATTCACATTTCTAGCAAGATATTATCCTTCATATTGTAAACTGGCAGTACTACTGACAGTGTTTGCCTACGGAATGTAATTCAAACCTTACGTACTACTGGCAAACTAATTATGTGCAGAACATGGAATAAAACAGTAAACTGAAAGATATCATATTTGAATGCCAAAACCTTTATTCATCATCAGAAATATCATGTACAAGAGAGTATCACAATGCTTACAATATAACCATCGGCACCAAAACTATCAATAATAATTTCCCGACTATCCCAACAGACTACATATAGCGTTCGGCGGTGGTTAGATAACCAACCAACACGACGCTTCATAACAACATTAACATTAATCCGAACATGATTTCCCAAAAGTACATGACATTATTATTCTTTACTAATCTATAGTTTTATTTAGCAATTGGCCGACTATGACCAAGGCCGACTACGGCCGACAACAAAGTAAAGATATATGACTAACAGACAGTATGATTATTCTTTCTCATCATAATTTGTAATGTTCATATTTTCGCTCAGTATTTGTTATTGTATTTAATTTACCTCCGCCCTATGGTAGCTACTCTCCCACTCTAGGTTAGAAAGCACATTTTGGGTGTTGAGGACTTTCAGCATTTCAGTTATTTACTTCAAGCATTGTAATTTGTAATACTCCACCATATGGTCACCTCAACTCCATACTGGATTGGGTAGCACATACTTGGTGTCGAGTTCCCTTTCAGCACTTAGCATAGAAGACCCTCTGACCATATGCTCGCCATCATCGGCACCATTCTTGGTTAGAGTTCTTGCATAAGCATTTTGTTTAAGATCCTCTGACCAATGCTCACACCTTGCCCGCATCGAGATCCTGGTGTACATTCTGGTTAGAGTTGCTTCAGCAATGTTTTGGTTTAACTGCTAACCTTAACGGGTGCATTGCTTTGTACTTTGTAATTTGAAAAAACAAAAAAAAATTGGCTCGGAATATTTCAAATTTATTCCACCTTATTTCATCAAGATCGTCCCTGTTATGGCAGTGCTTGTCTTCCTCTTGGTTAGCTATGAATCTTCCTACAAACAGGGCAGAAGTCATCCCTCCTTTGCAGCTGGTGATTATCAAACAAAGCCACAATAATACTTGCCAAATCGCAGCTCTCCTGAATTAGAAAATATCTCCACAAAAAAATCTACTAAAGCTTATCAAATCAAACTCTTCAAAATGCCCCAAAACTGATATGAAATCTTTATGCTCAAATTTGGCCAAAGTCCACAAAATTTGCAATGCAAGCACAAGTTGAACTTCTGAAATGAAGCCCACAACTAACAATAATCTCAGCTGATAGTTTCACAGCCTTAAAATTGCTCAACCAATGAGAGTTTCATTCCCAAAGGTCCAATAATGGCAAAAACCCTAGCTGGCTCCTTCACCAAACAATCACATCAAAGCAAATATCAATTCCTGGTTGGATTAGAAGCAAAGCCCACCCCTTCTTAATATACTTTTCTCCTCTTGAGGTCAGCCCAACTAGAAGCTTCTAATAAATCATTAATAATATTATTTTTATTTGCACTTTATAATAATATTAAAATATAACTTCAAATTCATTAAGTGCAAACATGATGGAAAAACATTTGGTTTACCAACATCCAAATAACAACATTATGTTTTCCCACATCCGGATAACAACATTATGTTTTCCAACATTCAGCATCACATAGGAAACCCCCTTATAACTACTAAATCCAAGAGTCAAAGCCAACAACTGACTAGATATCTGCCACCAAAACGACCCTCTAGCCAAGCTCATTAGCCTACAAAGGTCAGGAATAGGCTAAACCCTCTAAAACTGATGCTCATGTACATGGGGACATTACAATGCCACATAACATCATATAATAAACAAAACTGCCATAAGAAATTAAAATACTACTAAGTCAATTAATCAAACTTGAATGTCATGATATATATTAAAAGTAAAATAATAATGTCAGCAATAAGCAATCATTGATAAGGCTTCAACATCATAAGGGTCTTCATAAATATCATCACCATCAATATTAGATGATATAATTCCTAGTAATAAGTATATTAGAAGTACCACAATAATAAGTAATAAGTATATTAGAAGTACCACAAGTAGTGCCACTAGCACACACATGCTTGCTAACTGGCTCATCCTCAACATCAAGTGTAGTAAGTTGGGAAATGGAAACATCCAAATCAATATGCTCTTGCTAGATATCCCACTATCTCATGTCCCCTTCCTTGTAGCCATTTTTTTATTTTTAAACTCTTGGAAGTTGATCTCTGTGAAGAGCCCAACTGGCTCCAACTCAACCACTGATGTTTAAACTGTCTTGTTTGTGTTTTTTGAAGGTTTTGATGAGCTTTAAACAAGAAATATAGAGGTGCACCAGGCATATAATGTTGCTAAAACTTAAATTAAAGCAATATTATGGAAAATGCAATTGTATTCAGTAGTAAACAACTACTACAGATAGATTGTAAGCAATAGACATACCCGGAAACCTCCAGATTAATTAAATAAAGCAGATTTGTGCATGCCAGGCAAGAAATGTTGAATCTAGTGAAAAGCAACATCCACCTCCAGATTTGGATTTCTCCAAAGCAGAAACTAGATCAAAGGGCTTGAGAAAGCAAGGCATCCAAAATGGTGACAATAAAAGGCCCAAAAGATAGGCGCTTTGGCAAACTACTTCACACGCCTAGGCAAGGAGAAACACACCTTCCAAGATGAAAGTACGACCCTTTGAAGAAATGGTACAGCCTCCCTGTTGATGTGATTTTTGTAACCGCACCAACACAGAATAAAGTCGCCAACGGCTACCCTATTCTCTCTTGATCAAAGTATTCAGCACACTAAGATTGCGAGAGAGTTCGTGCATTCAACTCCAAGGTTCCTTCAGTGCAATAGAATACCCTCAATTGGCTCGATGTGTTTATGCTAATATTTCAAGGGGACTTACACAATTGTTCGGCAACTGATAGCAGACAGCAGATTAAGGGCTTTCATGTAATTTGGATGATTTGGCAGGTAAGTGCAAATTTCCTAATGCTAACCAGAAATGAACTGAATTTAAAATGAGTGTAGGGCCTAAGAAGTTTATGTTCTATCTAAGGACGGGACGTGGGATCAATCTCGACAGACTTCGACCAGACTCTGCTCCGCCTCACGTTGGACAACTTACACAAAGTCGGTGCAATCTTCAAGGGAGTTGTTGACGTGGTTTTTGTGACTGCACCAAACAGCAGAACAAAATAGTTTGAAGGAACTCCCACTCAGGTTCTCTTGGGTAAAAAAGTATCCAGGTATTATAAGATTGCGAGATAGATCCTGCGTTCAACTCCAAGGTTCCGAAATACTTGGAACACCCTCAGTTGGTTGATGTGTATTGCTGTGTTCTTACGAGGGAACTTACACAATTGTTCAGGATACGTGCAGTAAACAACAGATATATGTTTTGAAAGGGATTTTCGTGTAAATGATTTAGCTTTGGAGTGCAAGTTTCCTAAAACTAACCAAAGGTGTGCGGAATTTGAATGGCTGCAGAGATTTCAAAAATCTAAATTCTAACCTAAATGCAAAGGGTGTTATGCTCAATTTTCAATGAACTTCAAACAAACGTTGTCTAGCCTCCTATTGGACAGCCTCAACAAAGTAAGTGCAATCTTCAAAGGATAAGAAAGATGTTCAAATCACGATTCGATAATGCAAATACCATCACAACAATGCATAACTACACTTGAATCCAGATCGAAGTTAAGTACAAAGTGTTCCAGTTGACCACGCAAGACAAGCTTACCATCAATAAGATTGTTAGTGGTATGGATAAAAGAAGCTCACTTACATCAAACATAAGCATCCATATCTAACTATTAGCATGAAATTAGGTCCTAGTTGAAGTCAAAGGAAGAAGAAACCTCATGAACTACTCACAACAAAGTTTGAATTCACCATCAATGAAATGCTTTATTATGATTAGCCTTTGCGACAATCTCTTACAAAATTCTCAAAGGGAGAATTCCCCTTTTTCTTCAACAATGCAATGAAAACTACTCTAACTCAAAAGTATCTACTCTCTATTCTGCTTCAAAATTCACTATGCTGACTACTTTTGATTCTGACTATTAGATTACAAATGAGGGGGACTCCCCCTTATATAGCTGGCCAGTCCCAACAGACGGTCCAGATTGAATTACAACGGAGGGCTCAGATCGAGCCACCTCAGCCCTAGACAAGCTTTACCCTAAAAACTGCCAGAAGGTGGAGTGGTGTCATAAATGCTCCCAAAAATAGCAGATTCTTCCTTGACCACCATGAGCAATTAATGCCCACTATCCTTCTAGAAGATTCTCGTCCATGACTCGGATTCCCCTGCTCTTCTCTCTGACCGCGTATGCTACGAATCATGCCAACACCTCATCAACCTCCTCCTCAGAAATTGATGGAGTAAGATTTAGCTGATATTCCAGGATAGCCACCATCTGTTCATGCTTATCACAGGACTTTCCCCAAGCCTCAATAGAATCCTGTGTATTCTGAATAATCGCCGAAAAGGTCGACATGTTCTCAAAGTCCAGTTGAGAGAACCTCTTCATCTCGGAGAAGAAAGGTCACAACCTTGCCTTCAATCCGTCAATTTCAACCTCCTCAGCAGTCATCCTTTTGGCGAACACTGCCTCCAACGTGTTGAGGATACCCTCGTGAATATTCCTCATTGCTTTCTTGATCCTGGTGGACTCCATAGCTGCTGTGTCGAAGAAACTCTTTCCAGTGAATGCCACCGAATGCCACCCACGAAAATCATACCTGTCGCCTGCCTGGATCACCCCTTCATTCACCAAAGTTTGCGTGGGCACACGCATCAAAACAGCAAGGCGAGGAATAGTTTTATCCTGAAAAATATGGGTGTCTCCCCAAGCTTGTTCGACATCACCCAGGCGCGAGAAGATACTAGATGCACTTTGAAACGGTGAGACAAGATCAGCCATGAACTTTTCTGCTTCAGCACGGACGCCGCTTATCCACTTGTCTCCTTCTCGTATAGCTCTCTTCATTTCCTCCAGCCCACTGATTGGCTCTCGTGGTAGCTCTGGCGGAAGCTCTACCACTGGATTCTCCTGAGCAACTGGATGCACTAGATGTTGTACATACTCGACCAATGCCTTGTGCTCCTTTTTCAATCTTTTGTACTTCCCTTCCTTCTTCACCAACCTATCCTTCAACGCTTGGAAGGAACTTTCAGCTTCCTCCACCACTTGCGCTCCGGAGGGACGTCCTAATTCAACTGTGGTGATCGTGTAATTTTCTGGCATTGCATCACTTAAACTATGATCCTCCCACGAAACAGCAATGTGAAGGTTGCATGACCCGGCCTCATTAGTCTCCATTCTTGTATACTTCCTTGCCCTCTTTCTTTTAGGAGACTTACTTGTCCTGTTTAGAAGTTCTTCCATTTCAACTGCCAGGTCGGCATCATCATCTTGATCCCTCCTGATTACCTGTGAGAGCCAATTGCGCTGAATGTCGTAAATGATAAGAGGCTGCTCCTCAGTTGCCTCCACCCCTCGAACCTCTTCTCGAGAAGTATTTTGCTGAGGCTCATCTATCTCCATATGTTGATTCCCCTCTTCATTAGCTTCAACCCTTGATTCCACAACATCCTCTTCCTCTTCGAAAATGCGATCAAAGTGGGTGTCTGTCTCTGTTTCCTCCTCATCTGGCTGATTAGCACTCTGAGTATCCAACTCTCTCGGCATTGGTTGGTTAACCTCTCCAACCTCTGGCTCTTCATTCCTTTGAGCCCTCTGCTCTGCAAACAGTGAGACCTCGCGCACGCTGGAGGAATGGGTCACCAACTGAGTGGACGATGTGTCCTCTGATCCCTGAGGTTCCGGTTGAACAGGCTCTTCTTGCGGTGGCTGTGGCTCCTGAGGCTGTGCAGTTTCTTTCTTTCTTTTCGCCAACACCGGTGGCCTTTTATCACCCATGAGGTCATATGTAAGGGCAACCGATCTTCTTAATCTGTGAACGCGCTCCTCCACCCAAGCCCTTATAAAAGTCAAAACGGGAATAGACAAAGTGTCTAAAACCGTAATCTCCGATTCAGCCCAATCTACTGGTGGGATCAGCGTGTTCTTTATGGATTCATAATCCGGATGAGTTATCCTGGCATCCTCTTCGACTTGATCTGGCACTTGGATCACTTCACATTCTCTGATCAACTTGAGAGGCAACCTTGAGAACATTCTTTTCCTGATCTCAGCCTCGTCTCCAGCATTTGCCCAGAAATCTTCCAAGTGAGCTCGGTGCTTGTACTTCTGACCCTGAACTGTTCCGATCTTTCCCCGAGGATCAAAAGCCTGTCGGCTGGTATGAAGAGTCAACTTATAGAACTTCAATTCATCCTCAGCCTCCTTCGCTGCCTGCAAAGTAGGGCATTCTTTGTTAATGTTTAAGTAGCATCGTAGCATCTTCCAGCGCATTCATTCCTTGAAGAAATCAGATAATAGCCAAAGGCTATCTGATTTATAAAGATCTCAAAAGGCACGAAGTCATTTCGATTTACTAATGAAGTCAAACATTAAATAATGTTCATTATTTATTTATCAAATATTATTTATTATTCAAGAGGTGCGATTTTTTAAGAGGAGATGACTTTTCATTGAGGCCGACTTTTCATATTGGAAGATCACGACTTTTGGAGATATTCTATAGTTGGCTATATAATGAGTTCGCTAGTGTGTCTTCTTGATTAATACAATTCAGATCAGTTTTGAAGAAAGTTCGAATTATCTTTCAAGTGCAAAGTATTCTAAGGCAGTGCGGAATCTTCTATAAATCTATGCGAATTCATTAAAGGCAGTATTGTTTACTGTCAAGATCTGTATGTTATCTGATTATATATATTGTGAAGGTGAAGCAGATTTGGCCTTAGTATTGGCCTCATTGTAAAGAGAATTATTGCCATTACTTATATATAAAAGAGAGATCTTTGTTGCTGGGTTTTTCTCCCTCAAGAGGAGGGTTTTCCCAGGGTATATGCTGTGTTACTGTGTCTGTTTTTGAATTAATTTTCTGTGCACTTATCTGATCACTAAATCTAACATGGTATCAGAGCGGGTGTGAAGAAAGATCGTGATTAGATTTGTGCTTTCATAGCTTTATTATATTCTTTGTTGAAGGTCTTTATCTATCTTCACAACATTCAAAATGGTGAACGGATTGAAGATCGAGGATAGACTCGATGGAGCTTCAAACTACACCTCATGGAGATTCCGAATCATGCTTACATTGGAGGAGAATGATTTGGTTGAATTTGCGGAGACCAAGGTTCCCGAACCTGAAGAGGAACAAGAGAAGCTGCAATGGAGGAAGAAAGATATCAAAGCAAAGAAGTTATTAGTTGACTCCATTAAAGACCACATCGTCCCTATCATCTCTAAGATGAAGACTGCAAGGGAGATGTTCAAGTCTTTGGAAGAAATGTATGAAATTAACAACACCAGCCGGGCTCTTGCGCTGAAGCAACAACTCCATCATGTGAAGATGTCAAAAGGAGAGACCGTGATCGCCTACTTCATGAGGATTGCAGATTTGAGAGATCAGCTCTCCACTATTGGTCATATGGTTGAAGATAAAGATTTGACAATGCTTGCACTCAACGGTTTGCCATTATCTTGGGAGTCCTATATTCAAGAAATTAGTGCAAGGTCTAAACTTCCGAAGTTTGATCGTTTGAGGGCTGACTGCATCCAAGAGGAATCAAGGTTGATGGCTAGAGGTCTTGGCCCAAGTTCTTCTAATCAAGAAATTCATGTTCTTGCAGCCCAAGCTTCGAAGAAGAAAGGAAAAGGTGGAAAGAAGGGACACTTCAAGAGGAATCGTGATAAAGGAAATAATGATGCTTCCCCTCCCAAGAAGAAGCGAGATTTGTCTAAAATTCAATGCTTTAGGTGTGACAAGTTTGGTCATTTTGCCAAACATTGCCCTGACAGACCTAAGCATCAAGCCTCCGTTGCAGATGTAGAGAATGTTTCTCCTCAGAAGGATGAATATTTGTTTTGTTCAGCCTTGTCAAGCAATGTTGCCACCGATACCAACACATGGTTGATTGACAGTGGGGCTTCTCGTCACATCACCGGGTTCAAGGAGCACTTATCAAGCTTGGTGAAGAAAGACTCCTTGGAACAACTTATCATTGGAGATGATGCTAGCTACACCGTGAAAGGGATTGGGACCTCTACTCTCCATTTGGATTCAGGTATCACACTTCAGTTGAGCAATGTTCTTTATGTTCCGGGGATCAAGCGCAATCTCATCTCTATTTCAGCCCTAGAAGATAAAGGATATCAAATTGCCTTCTCAAAAGGCAAAGTTCTTGTATGGATGGAGAACTCTAGTTTCAAAGATGCTCAAGTTATTGGAGTGAGACATGAAAGTCTCTACAGGGTTTGCACTCGTCCTCTACAAGCCTTGGTTCATGATACTTCTTCTCTATGTGATCTTTGGCATCGAAGATTGGGGCATCTACACTTTCGTGCTTTGCCTATTATGGAAAAGATGGTGACAGGTCTACCCAAGTTCGACAAGGAGCATGAAGGCACTTGCAAGGGTTGCGCTCTAGGTAAGAATGTAAAAGCCTCTTTTCATAGTAGTGAAAGTAGATCTAAGAGTATTTTAGATCTCATCCATTCAGATTTATGTGGTCCTATGTCTATTCCTTCTTCAAGCGGATTTTGTATTATGTACTGTTTATTGATGATCACTCTAGGAAAACTTGGATTTATTTCTTGAGGTCTAAAGAGTCTGAGGAAGTATTAGCTAGATTTAAGGAGTTTAAAGCCTTAGTAGAAAACCTTTCTGGTAAAAGAATTAAGGTCCTTAGATCTGACAATGTGAAATATTCCGAGCCAAATTTTTTCGTTTTTTACAATTTCAAATTACAAGCACCCGTTAAGGTTAGATAATAAACCAAAACGTATTGAAGCAACTCTAACCAGTATGTACACCAGGATCCCGATGTGGGCAAGGTGTGAGCATTGGTCAGAGGATCTGAATCAAACTGCTTATGCAAAAAGCAACTCTAACCAAGAATGGCGCCGATGATGGCGAGCATATGGTCAGAGGTTCTTCTACTCTAAATACTGAAAGGGAACTCAACGTCAATTATGTGCTACCCAATCCAATGCGGAGTGAGGGGCGACCATATGACATAGTGATTACAATAACAATGCTTGAAAGAGAAATGCTGAAAGCTGAAAACACTCAACACCCAGAATGTGCTTGCTAACCCAGAATGGGAGAGTAGCTACCATAGGGCGGAGATTTATCTATTACAACAAGAACTGAAGGAAGAATAAGTATTACAATAGCGATGAGCAATAATAAGAACAACTGGTCAGTACTACTGCCAGCTTACAAAGATGTCATTGCCTGCAATATCAAGACTTAAGATGCTCTTTCAAATGATGCATTCAACAAGGAAGCTTCTGCAAAGTATACAATGCAATCTCAACACCAACCAGATAAGGAAGATGCAGATTTCTTAAACTGTCATACAAATCTGCACTTTTTGTCATAAAACCAGCAACCTATGAATTTACTCATATGCTCATAACTCTCTCATTTCCCACCCAAATGATCTCAAATCTGATGCAATAGACACTCAAAATGATGGCGCCTAACTTAGTAATAAGAAATGGCATCTAAAAATGGTTATTAATTACTGACACGAATCCCAATGCACTCTAGAAAGTACGGCCTTCAAGGAATGACGGATTTGCATTATAAAATCATACGCTTCGTATTAAAATCTGCAAATATTCATGAAGGGGCGCCTCTAACAGGGAAACACAATGAGACAATACCCAGAACTAATATTTTTGTATTTTTTGAGATATGAATACAAACGTGGATCTGCTGTATCTAAAATGCAACCTTGGAAATACCTCTAAAATGCAGAAAACAGAAACTAAAGAATTACAATGATGTTTACAATGCACAAAATCAAATGAACTCACAAATCTATCTTAAATAATCGAACCTCTCCACTAGGTGCTGTCTCTCAAGCACGAAGTCGAGCCCAGACTAGGAGGCATTCATTCCTCGAAGCAATCCCGCAACCATTTCGGCAGCATAACATTAGCATAGACCAAAGATCCCCAAATGATGAACCAAGTCTTCCTTATATAATTTCCTGTTGACCTCTCGAAACCCTAAAATCTTCTTCAAGTCAAAACCCTAATCCCCTTCAAGAAATGGCGTCCTTTTTCCCTCAAGCTTAATATTGACCCTTTTAATTAAATTCAATATTTTAATAATGGCGTCCACTTAAGAGCTTGATTTGACTTTAGGAAATTATGAAATAATCCTTAATAAAGGCGCCACCCTCAAGACCACTTTTTAAAACAACTTGAAGTCATCGGACTAGGCCAAGGGGGTCAACATTATAATATAATATTAAAACGTGACTTTAATTAATTATTACAACTTATCTCTCCAAATGCGCCCCGAAGCCAGCAATGAGGAAGCCAACTGATCAAACTAACATAGGAAGTCAACCATGCTGGACCCAACTGCCAAACTGTCAAAAATAGAATTTACTAAAAATAGTAAATTCCGAGAAATGCTCAGAATGCCGAGATGAACACACCACTGCGAAGCTCTCTGAAAACCCAGAAAGGATCCGCCATTGAAACCATCATCTCTGAACAAAGACCTCCTCAAAAATAGGAAACCCTAATTTATCTTCCGACTAGCCTTCGGGTTCCCAAAGAAAAGGCCAACAGTCAATGGAAGGATCAGGTTTGAGAAGGGGACATTACAATCCGCCCTTCCCAAAATTGCTTGTCCTCAAGCAATACCACCACAACTCCAGAAATTTGAAAACTAATCCATACGCAACAAGTATGATCCCTGGTTTCCAAATGCGTCTCAGGAAAAACCCACCATGCCGATGCTGCACCACTCTGATCACATCAAGGAAAATATCATGCCAATGCTGCACTGACTCCCCTTGTAACTCCAAAGTGTTACCATCTATGATACTTAAACTGGAAGATCTTAAAGGAGGGAAATCAAAATCATGCAACATCTCATGTCCACGATGCCCCGAATTAACAGTATCAACCATACTACTGTCAATCAGAATTCTAAGCAACAGGAAAGATAGTCTACTCAATTCAAACTTGAACTCTTCAGCATACCTCCACATGATAACAAACGGAACCATGACTGCAAATGTGACATCTTCTGTAATGAACCGGACCAATTTTTTTTTGTTTTTTCACAAATGATTACAATGCAACACGCACCCGTTCAGGTTAGCATAAACCAGAACGATGCAGAAAGTAACTCTAACCAGAATGTACACCAGGATCCCGATGCGGGCAAGGTGTGAGCATTGGTCAGAGGATCTCAAAGGTAAATGCTGAACAAGAACTCTAACCAGAGATGCGCCGGTGAACGACGAGCATTCGGTCAGAGGATCCCTATCTATTGCAATACTGAAAAGAGCTCAACACCAAGTATGTGCTACTCAATCCGTGATGGATAAGAGGCGACCATATGGCGGAGACTTAAGGAATTACAAAGCAAATAAAGCAAATAGGCGGCAAGCCAGCCTCTTCCACTTATTCAGTGGGCAGATACAAACATTGAATTTGCAATAATATTAAAGTTGCTGACAGTACTACTGTTCAGCTTACAATATATCAGAGAACTTGTCAGAATCACAAGATTAGAGGCCTTCAATGCTGCAACAATATAAGAACCCTCTCCAATACTTTCAAACTCCTTTTACAACAACTACTCACTTAGCTATTAACTTCCTCAAGTCTGATATTGACTGATTATGACAGAAATTACTCAGAACAGCAACATACGGACTCACTAGAATGCTCATAACTTACCCAAAACACACCCAAATGACTTAAAACCAAATGCAGATTACTCTAGTAATGATGGCTCCCCAAATGGAATGCATAAACCTCACCAAAAGACTTTCATTTTTTTTGCACAGAACCCAAAGCCAACTGCAGAAAGGTACGGCCCTCTTACAAGGGCGATTTTCTTTTAAAAATCCCAATGAGCAATATAAAATCTATAACTTGGCAAAGATGGACGCCTAGCTTAGGAAAACAGATTTCTTTAATGCCCAGAACCAAAATAATTTTATTTTCAAAGCTGCGAGCAATTCTTACATTCCCATATGATATTCAGCAATTTCCAGAAATGAACATAAATGCAAAACTAGAACTCCAAATGCATATACTAACTGAAAATGCAATATAATTCCTAATACATGCTAACCTCTCAACTAGTTGCTATCTTTCAAGCAAGAAGAAGAGCCAATGCTAGGAGGTATGCTTTCCTCGAAGCGAGTGCCTGAAGACAATCCAGCAGCATAACGATGTAGTAGACAAAAGATGCCAAATGAAGAGCTGAGGCCTGATTATATAGACGAGAGAGAAACATCTAGAAGCTTCCAAGGGCGCCCAAACCCTAATTTCAAATTCACCTTTTCCCTCCAAAGATGGCGTCCATTTTCAACAATACAACATTTCACTTTTTAAAATAAAATAATCTTCTCAAAAGGGCGTCCCACTTACTTGTCTCAATATTTGACATTTTAAAATTATAATTTATCTCCTTATGACGCTTGGACCCTCAAAGTCCCTTTTTTAAAAACAACTTAAAGTTGCACTGCTAGGCGAGGGGTATAATATTAAAATAATAATATTATAATGAAATTACTTATCTCTCCCAGAAAAATGTGCCCAAGGCCAAGAACTGAAGTGCCAGCTGAAACAACTGAAGAAGTGACCCAACTGAACTATACCCGAACTGTCCACTACCAGAAATAGAATTTACTAAAAATAGTAAATTCGCGAAGTTGCCCGAAATGCCAAACTGAACACACCACTGCGAAGCTCTCTGAAAACCCAGAAAGAATCCGCAGTCAGAAACCCAACTCCAAGCAACAACCACCTCAAAACTTGGAAACCCTAATTTCACCATCCGCACAGCCTACGGGTCTCCGGAATAGGCCAACGGTCAACAGAAACGATCATTGCTGAGAAGGGGACATTACAGTCCGCCCTCCCCAAGATTGCTTGCCCTCAAGCAATCGCAAGTCTGGATGCTGTAGAATCTCCTCATCCTCCCAAGTAGCATCCTCCAATGGTAAATTCTTCCACTTTACCAAATACTCTTTGATTGTTCTCCTCCTCAAGGAACGCGCTCTGAAATCAATAATCTGTTCTGGAACCAAAGTCAACTGCCCTTCTTCATCCAAAGGAGGTAACTGTGATGAAGCCACAACGTTGTGTCCAAGTGCCTTTTTGAGGCGAGACACATGGAAGACATTGTGGACCTTACTACTCGAAGGTAGTTCCAACTCATAGGCCACCGCTCCAACCTTCCTAACAACCTTGAATGGTCCATAGAAGCGTGGTTTCAGCTTCTCAGCTCCACTCTTCTTAAGTGTAGACTGTCTGTAGGCCTGAAGCCGAAGATATACCATGTCACCAACATCAAATGAGCGCTCAATACGCTGCTGATCAGCGTACATCTTTTGCTGATTTTGTGCCATTTGAAGGTTGTCTTTCAAAGATTTCAAAACATCTTGGCTCTGCTGCAACCAATCCTTGGCTTGAGGAGCCTTGCTATCGCCAAACCCCAAATCAGCAAAGCTTGGAGCCTCGTAACCATAGAGGGCCATGAATGGAGACATCTTTATTGACATGTGGAAAGATGAATTGTAGCAATATTCTCCCAAGTGGAGCCATTTTACCCATGCTCTTTGCTGTTCCGAGACATACTTTCTGAGATAGCCCTCCAACCACTTGTTCACAATCTCCGTTTGACCATCCGTTTGTGGGTGATAGCTAGTGCTTGGAGTAAGCACTGTACCACTCATTCTAAAAAATTTCTGCCAAAAGGTGCTTAGGAACTTGCTGTCCCTATCACTCACAATATTTTTAGGCAACCCATGCACTCTAAACACTTCATGGAAGAACAAATCTGCAACTTGAGCTGCTGTAAATGTGCTTGTGATGGCAAAGAAATGAGAGAATTTGGTCAATCTGTCCACTACAACATAAATACAGTCTTTGCCTTGAGCCCTAGGCAACCCGGTGATGAAATCCATAGAAATACTCTCCCATTTTTGATTTGGAATGGGAAGTGGCTGCAGTAGACCAGCTGGAAGAGAGTGCTCATTTTTATTCATTTGACAAGTACTACACTCCTTGATGTGACGCTGAACATCATCTTTCAACCCCTTCCAAGAGAATCTCTCTCGAATCTGCTTGTATGTCTTGAAGTACCCTTGGTGACCAGCAAGTGGACTGTCATGGAAAGTCACCAAAATCTTCTTAAGTTTAGAATCAGCCACTAAGAAGATTCTTCCCTTGTAGTGGATCAATCCATCAACTACCTTGTACCTTTCATCATGAAAAGTACCTTCAATAACGCTGGTTGCAAACTGATTTTTGGCATAATCAGCAAGCAACAACTCCTTCCAATCAGCATTAAGCTCACACAATGAGCTCAAGTGAGGCCTTCTGGACAAAGCATCAGCCACAATGTTATTCTTCCCTTTGACATACTCAATGTCAAAATCGTAAGCTTGTAGCTTACTCACCCACTTCTGCTGTCTCTCATTCAAGTCCTTCTGATGCATAAAGTGCTTGAGACTGTTGTGATCAGTTTTGACCACGAATTTACTCCCCACCAGATACTGTCTAAACTTGGCTAATGCGTGCATGATTGCAAGCATTTCTTTATCATAGATAGAATAGGTCCTTTCAACCCCTCTTAATTTTCTGCTTTCAAATACAATTGGATGCTTCTCTTGCATCAAAACAGCCCCAATACCTTCTCCTGATGCATCACACTGTAACTCAAAGGGTTTGGAGAAATCTGGTATGGCCAATACAGGACAAGAACTCATGATTCTCTTGAACTTATCAAACACACTCTGAGCTTTTTCCGACCACATGAAAGCCCCCTTTTTAGTGAGGTCAGTAAGAGGAGCAGCACTTTGAGAATACCCCTTTACGAACCTTCTATAGAAGCCACAAAGACCCAAAAATCCCTTCAAATGAGTCAGATTTTCTGGAGGTGGCCAATCTACTATAGCCTTGATCTTTTCTGGATCAACCTTCACCCCTTCAGCGCTGATGATATGGCCAAGGTAGAGCAGCTCCTTCATCCCAAATTCACATTTGGACTCCTTTGCAAACAAACTCTCTGATTCAAGAATGCTAAGCACTTCCTCCAAGTGCTTGAGGTGTTCTTCCCACGTCTTGCTGAAGATGAGAATATCGTCAAAGAAAATTAACACAAATTTCCTCAACTGCTTCTGGAAAACTCTGTTCATACAAGACTGGAATGTGGCTGGAGCATTAGTCAAGCCAAAGGGCATGACTAGGAACTCAAAATGACCATAGTGGCATCTGAATACCGTCTTCTCAACATCTGAGCCCCTCATCCGGATTTGATAGTAACCCGATCTCAAATCAATTTTGGAGAAGAATTTAGCACCATGTAGCTCATCAATGAGCTCATCGATCCGAGGAATAGGATACCGATTTTTTATTGTGCTTTGATTCAAAGCACGATAATCTACACACATGCGGATGGTGCCATCTTTCTTCTTCACAAGAACTACAGCTGAAGCAAAAGGACTTTTGCTAGGGCGAATGAAGCCCATCTCCAGGAGTTCTCTTATGTTCTTCTCAATTTCATCCTTCTGCTTCTTAGGATATCTATACGGTGTTGTAATGACTGGTTTGGCCCCTTCCTTAAGTTCAATAACATGCTCAGCACCTCTTTCTGGTGGTGGCCCAGGTGGTAGATCAGCAAACACCTTACTCCTTTTGGTGAGTATGGATTGAATATCAGGAGGATATTCCCTCTTGGTCTCAACTGGACTGGCAGGAAGAACCATGCATTCCGCAGCCCACTCCACTTGGTCATGTCTAATCAGCCTTTCCATCCTTTTGAAAGAAACTATACGAGGACCACCATTAGACATTCCTCTCAAAACAACTCTCTTACCATCAGATTGGAACTTGAGCTCCATGGTTTGTAGGTTGAGAGAGATTTCACCAAGTGAGCGTAACCATTGTATGCCCAAGACTGCATCTGTGTCACCAATAGTAACCACATAGAAGTCATCTTTGACTTCATAGTTTCCCAACTGCAAGGACATGTTAGGAACT
Organism: Sequoia sempervirens; assembly: GCA_007258455.2. NCBI lineage: Eukaryota > Viridiplantae > Streptophyta > Pinopsida > Cupressales > Cupressaceae > Sequoia > Sequoia sempervirens. The sequence goes on from VDFB02275079.1 coordinate 47,346, forward strand.
CTTCGTGTGCATGAAATGTGAAACCCATCGGCCACCATGACTTTGAAGCCTTCAAATTCTTCAGTTTTGAGACCTCTCTTTGCAACCACACCTTCATCAATGAAGTTATGCGTTGCACCAGTATCAATTAATGCAACAATGCGATGGCCTCCAACTCCACCACGAACCTTGAAAGATTCGTTCTTTTGGAAACTAGAGAGTTGGGCAATAGGGCCCCCAACTCCTTGTTCATGATCGGACTCTTCTGTGGCTCTTTCATCCTCGCTGTCCCCAAAATAAGACTGCTGATCAGACATATCAGATGCTGATTCATAATCAGAATAGGTTCCCATTTGATTATAACGCCCTCTTCCAGGACATCTATGGCCTTTAGTCCAAGGCCCTAAACATGTGTAACACTTGCCCTCCTTTCTGAGCTGTTCACGTTGCTCTTCAGTCAATTTAGGTGGGAACTTCTTGTGCTGATTAGAAGAATGTCTTTTATCCTTATCCCTCTTATGGCCAAAAGGCTTAGGCGGAAATTTAGGCCTAGGGGCTGATAACTCCATACTACGAGCCTTCTTGATTGCCTCATCAAGACTTGGTGGATCGAAAGCTTTAACCCATCCTTTCAAGGGTTCAACCAAACCTTCAGAAAACAACACAACCAATCTTCTTTCGGTGATGTTGGGCACCATCACAGAAAGTCTCTGGAAATCAGCAATGTAAGAATCCAAGGAGCCATGCTGTTTGAGTTGTGCAAGCTCGCGAAACCTTACTTCAGGATCCTTAGTGTCGAACCTTTCAATCAACTTGTTGGTGAATTCTCCATAGGTTCGAATAAGGTTATGGCCAAGAGTGACCAAACCATGGTACCACCACTCATGGGCAGCTCCCTCCAAATGAAGCGTTGCAAACTTGATGGCATCTTCTTCTGGCATGGGACGAAGTGAAAGGTAGTTGTCTAACTTCTGAACCCATGATCTTGCTGAACACGTATCACTTCCATCGAAGTGAGCCAATGTTACCTTTCCTAAGGCTTGATGAAAATCTGTTCTAGGAGCCATATAAGCTCGGTTATCAACTCTTCTTCCGTGTCTTCTGTCCCTCTGATTCAAGAATTGATCAAAGGACCATTGGTTCCTAAGATCCGGAGGTAGGGTAGCATACTCCATATAGGCTTGTCTGGCATCGTCTACCAAGGGAATGGGAGCTTCAACTGGTTGTTCTTCTCTTGGAGTGAATGTAGGAAAGAGCGGTCTAGAGGCTGATCCGCTAGAGATGGCATCATGCTGTCCAATAGTTCTACTACCTCCATTACCATTGTTTCCATTATTCCCATTGTTTCCATTGACACCACTGCTTTCTCCTGTAGCATGGTTTTGATTCGGAATATGGTTCTGAGTAGCTTGCTGATCCATTTTAGCAAGTAATCGAGACATCATCTCAATCATCCCATCAAATTTCTTTTCCATCCTTGCATCCTTCTCTTCCATGGCTGTCCTAAGATTGTCTGACATGTTCTCAACTGTTTTCCCCGTATCCACAGCTAACCCTGTTTCTCTCAAAGCCTCTGAAAAAGTATCTGCTTCTGGCACTGACGGAAGCTGTATCTATTGCCTTCTGGCCTGACCTCTGGTGAAGTATCTGCAATCACTGTCACTCATCTGACCACTGAATCACTGTTGGGCACAGGTTGGCAGAATCATGGCTCTGATACCACTGTAATGAACCGGACCAATTTTTTTTTTCTTTTTTTCACAAATGATTACAATGCAACACGCATCCGTTAAGGTTAGCATAAACCAGAACGATGCAGAAAGTAACTCTAACCAGAATGTACACCAGGATCCCGATGCGGGCAAGGTGTGAGCATTGGTCAGAGGATCTCAAAGTAAATGCTGAACAAGAACTCTAACCAGAGATGCGCCGGTGAACGACGAGCATTCGGTCAGAGGATCCCTATCTATTGCAATACTGAAAAGAGCTCAACACCAAGTATGTGCTACTCAATCCGTGATGGATAAGAGGCGACCATATGGCGGAGACTTAAGGAATTACAAAGCAAATAAGCAAATAGGCGGCAAGCCAGCCTCTTCCACTTATTCAGTGGGCAGATACAAACATTGAATTTGCAATAATATTAAAGTTGCTGACAGTACTACTATTCAGCTTACAATATATCAGAGAACTTGTCAGAATCACAAGATTAGAGGCCTTCAATGCTGCAACAATATAAGAACCCTCTCCAATACTTTCAAACTCCTTTTACAACAACTACTCACTCAGCTATTAACTTTCTCAAGTCTGATATTGACTGATTATGACAGAAATTACTCAGAACAGCAACATAGGGACTCACTAGAATGCTCATAAGTTACCCAATACACACCCAAATGACTTAAAACCAAATGCAGATTACCTCTAGTAATGATGGCTTTAAATGGAATGCATAAACCTCATAAAGACTTTCATTTTTTTACCGCGAGAACCCAAAGGCTTCAAGCTACTTGAGATGCGGCTCTTGCAAGGCGATTTTCTTTAAAAATCCCAATAGGCAATATAAAATCTATAACTTGGCAAAGATGGACGCCTAGCTTAGGAAAGCAGATTTCTTTAATGCCCAGAACCAAAATAATTTTATTTCAAAAGCTGCGAGCAGTTCTTACATTCCCATATGATATTCAACAATTTCCAGAAATGAACATAAATGCAAAACTAGAACTCCAAATGCATATACTAAACTGAAAATGCAATATAATTCCTAATACATGCTAACCTCTCAACTAGTTGCTATCTTTCAAGCAAGAAGAAGAGCCAATGCTAGGAGGTATGCTTTCCTCGAAGCGAGAGCCTGAAGACAATCCAGCAGCATAACGGTGTAGTAGACAAAAGATACCAAATGAAGAGCTGAGGCCTGATTATAAAGACGAGAGAGAAACATCTAGAAGCTTCCAAGGGCGCCCAAACCCTAATTTCAAATTCACCTTTTCCCTCCAAGGATGGCGTCCATTTTCAACAATAAAACATTTCACTTTTTAAAATAAAATAATCTTCTCAAAAGGGCGTCCCACTTACTTGTTTCAATATTTGACATTTTAAAATTATAATTTATCTCCTTATGACGCCTGGACCCTCAAAAGTCCCCTTTTTAAAAACAACTTAAAGTTGCACTGCTAGGCAAGGGGTATAATATTAAAATAATAATATTATAATGAAATTACTTATCTCTCCCAGAAAAATGCGCCCAAGGCCAAGAACTGAAGTGCCAGCTGAAACAACTGAAGAAGTGACCCAACTGAACTGTACCCGAACTGTCCACTGCCAGAAATAGAATTTACTAAAAATAGTAAATTCGCGAAGTTGCCCGAAATGCAAAACTGAACACACCACTGCGAAGCTCTCTGAAAACCCAGAAAGAATCCGCAGTCAGAAACCCAAACTCCAAGCAACAACCACCTCAAAACTTGGAAACCCTAATTTCACCATCCGCCCAGCCTATGGGTCTCCGGAATAGGCCAACGGTCAACAGAAACGATCATTGCTGAGAAGGGGACATTACATCTTCAAATCTTTTTGCAAAGAAGAAGGCAATCCTTTGCAAAAGCTCAACAAATTCAAACTCAGGACTCCTCATGAATTCCCTATGCCTCGACTGAATTATCATGGCACAACTATGCAGTCTGAAGAATTTTTTCACAATTCCAACCCCAAGAGTCTCAAAATATAGATTCAAAGTATGGGGTATCTCATTGTCATGAACCACTAAAGAAAATAAACCATCAGAATTTGCATTACAAACCCCCACAGTGGCTGAAAAATACGCTAAAGCCATCTCCATCAAAAAACTACCACTTCTTTGATCAGTAGTGAGGTACCAACTCTCCTGAATGAAAGTAACTCCATAAGTAAGGTGGCTAGTCTGCCTCCAACCAGCAAACTCGTGTCTCAAAATCTGCCCTTGTCTGAGCTGAAAGTCACTTCCAAGAACTACCGATCGTTGATCTTTCCAACCCATATTCAAAATTTCTCTCCAATCCATTTGTTGATGAACAAACGGAACCATCAAGTAGCTGGAAATGAAGGGAACAACATCAACAAGTCTGGAAATTTGTTCCTTATCCCTCCAAGAGTCTTTTCCATAAGTAATAAACTCTGACAACCCAAGTTGAGAATCCCAAGCATGGATACCCAACTGAAAGTGATTTTCAACACACTGCAAAAAAAACTCTACACATTCCAAAGTGCTAGTGAGAACCAAGTGCCTTCTCACGAAACTGATGCCCCTTCTAGTAAATCCTTGAAGCTTAACCATGAACGCTTCCACATTAAGGGAGTATGAAACATAGAGTGGCTTCAATTTCCGCTCCCAAAACTGATCAATATGATTCCAAACATCATTCCACCCAAGGGATGGATTGTCAAGAGTGCAACTACCAAAGTCTAGTTCACCTTTTTCCCATTCCTCCTGAGTAGTAGGTCTGAAATCTTCACTCGTTGCTGCTGTGATGAAGTTACCAACAGCTACCAAGACTTGTCGCTTCAACACCTTGATGTCATAGATGTTGAAATTACCTTGCTTCGTCACCTCCCATGTAGAACCTTCATCCTCAAAGCCACTTATGCATCCATTACTACTCAACATACGTGGCACATCCTCATGGAGTGATATCGAAGCATCCAAGCATTGGAAACCAGAATCAGTTTCATTCTCCGTTTCATCCTCTACTTCATAGAGAGGATTATCATAACTTTTTTCATCACCTTCTTGAAAAAGAAGATTGTCATAAACTTGAAAGTCATTCCTTTCATCTTGCTGCTCCAAATCTGCACATGCAACTTCTGACTTTCTTGAAATGCTTTCAAGATCAAACTCCTCTTGAAGATAGTCAAAATCTCCAACCACTTGATTGATTTTTTTAGCTCTTTGTGCATCCTCTTGCTCCTTGAAAAGTTTGAAATCTGCAAACTGGTTTGCAACCTCTGTTAGATCCAACTGAGTTTCTTTCAACTTGTCCTTTGTTGATTTAAGCTCCAAGGTGAGCTCATCAACCATACTCTCCCTTTCTTCGAAAACAATGAAGGCCTTCTTTGCAGATTCAATTGCATGATCTCTATCTTCAATCAAGCCTATGTACTCAGACTTCAAGGTCTCCAATGAGTTTCTGATAAGTTGCAACTTGGGAAGAGCAACTTCATATTTCACTCCTCTTTGTCTCTCTTCAAGCTGAGCATCCCAAATAAGCCCTTCAATCAGACTATGTGTGCGATCAAATCTAGATAGAGCTCGCACTTCATCTTCAACGGACACCTCCGGTTGGCCTTCACACTCATAAGAATGCGAAGATGGTGAATTGCTGATAGGCTGTAACTGAAAATCAGAACTTTGTTTCACGCTTTTGCTGCCCTCATTGTTGCTCCAACATTCTTGTACTTCACCACCAACTAGTGGGGAATGCTCAATGTCTTGGAAAACATCATACTCCACTAAGCCTTCAACTCGTTGATTGCAATCAGCTTCATGTCTTGATAAATTAGATTTGTGTTTGGTAATTACTCCAAACCTTTCATCTTCAAGAGCCATATGGCCCTCAAACTCTGTTTCCTCTTCCATGTTACTCTGATCAAACTTGAAAGCAGCCCCAAACTTAAGCATATTAACACCATTGTCTGCTGATAGAGAACCCTTATCAAGTTCTATTTCTTCATCCGGATCAAAGGGAAATTCATCCCATACCGGTTTGTCATCACTAAGTACCTTCACACCTGGATCCCAAATGGTGAGAGGCTGATTGTTTTGATCATAAGAAGAGTGTTCTTTGTGCAACATTTGGAGTGTTGATTCTTGGAATAGGTCAACTCCCAAATCACTAAAGCTGATGTCTTCATAAGTACCTCCCTCCAATGGTTGGCTCTGAAGTTCAAACTCAAAACCACCCTTAGCATTGTCACTGAAAGGAAGTAAGGAATCTTTAGAGCTAGCTGTTTGAAATTTTTTATCATCCTTATCATCAATGAACCTATCATCTATAGGTATGTTTCTGATCTCATCATGAACAGTCATATGCATGCCATAGAGGTCTTCTTGATCACTTGTAATAAATTCATCTTGTGAAAACTCTTGAGGAGTTTGAATAGCAACAAGAGGAAAACTATCTATCACTAAATCTTCAACAAGAGGAGGTACAAACACCTCGAAATCATTACCAACATCCTTTGTGAAGCCCTTAGTCTCAAAACCTTCATGAGATGAATCCAAATTAGAATTTAAGTCTGCTGCTATATTCTTTTCACCGAACTGATCTACATCACTTGCTATCACATGCAAGTCAAGGGGAGTATTATGGGGCTCTCCCGCACACTCCTCATCTGTCAAGGTTTTTTCATCCAACGCCCTATCATTTTTAGGCAAAATGAGCACCTCGCTTGTGCCATCTTCAACACTAGTTGACTGATTTTTTTCTTCATTCTGCTTACTTGGGGGCTGCAACCTACAAACAGGCATTTCTTCTACCTTCCTTGCACCTACAACCATGGCATGTTCTGCTTCCTCCTTAATCATTTTCTTGATGTAGTTGACCATAGCCCGCTTTCCAGGGTGATAATCCCCCTCATAAGTCAAAAAGGTGTCAAATGAAACATCGTTCTTAATCTCATCTGTCAAGCTCTGATAATCTCTGTAGAGTATGTCAGCCTCGTGTTCACATTTCCTCTTGAACTGGCATTCTTTAGAAACCCCAATCAAATCCGACTTCTCAGACTTAGCATAAATCTTTCTGATTCCACACCTTAACTCAGGATCCTTCAATAGCGTATACAGATCATGCATTAACTCAAGTAGAGACTTCTCTGTAGTCATCTTTCTCTGTCAAGTGAACTCTGATGGGCACAGGATGGCAGGATCTTGGCTCTGATACCACTGAAATATTCCGAGCCAAATTTTTTCGTTTTTTACAATTTCAAATTACAAGCACCCGTTAAGGTTAGATAATAAACCAAAACGTATTGAAGCAACTCTAACCAGTATGTACAC